>CAJVQA010003009.1:0-20502 GCA_910591915.1 Cetraspora pellucida
ATTATTTAAGATATGTATAGGTATAGCTGTGCTATTGCCTGGCAGAGCAATGTAATTATAAGGTGAAAGAATCTTATGTTTAGTAAATACTTGATTTAGATGGTTTGTTAAAAGTTTTGTATAAAGTTTTTTGCATATTAATAATACTTACCAAAAAACAGGATTATAACTAAAAAAAAATTTTAATATAATAAAATTGATTAGAAAATTCTAATAAAAATGCTATTAATAATAATATTAAATTATAAGTAGGTTTTAATAGGATTCAATATGTCTAAATTGTGATATCTAAATTTTAACATTATTCTTAATATATATTTTGTATTAATAAATTAAAATTGAAACTGGAATTTAAAGCTTTAGTTTGCTAATAAGCATAGCAATAAATTTTATAAATAAATTCATTATTATAGTTTCCAAAAAGCAGACCCTTCTAAGAAGTTTGTTGATACAGTCAGTAGATTTATATATGCCTGATGTTAGTTAGAAGAAATGCAGAGTAAAGCATATAAGGACTTAAATCAGAAACATCATATATATATAATTGTAAGGATTAGATTATAGTAAGAGTTAATCTATTACTTGGTGTTGCAACAGTAGATATATACTATAGATTTCTTTATGAAAGGCCAGACCTTATTGCTGAAATGCCTTATAAGCTATAAAAAGAAATTACTATATATGCAAACATTACTACAACTAAATTAATAAACTATTTAAGGTATAAGAAATTAGACATTTCTAACTTTTTGTCTAAATGTATATATTATTAGAAGTCTATGATGAATAAAAACAATTCTAATGCTATGTAGATCTTGTTGAGTTAGCATTTAGATTACTTGAAGAACATAAAAGCATAGGCTTCTATCAGTGTTTTTATATTCAGAATTTTGAGATTGTAGTAATTGTTTTTACTACTCTTTTGCTAGATATAATTAAGAATAAGAACATTAACATTATAGAAGCTTATATGAATGCAATATATAGAACTGTGAGAGGTTATTATAAGCTTTATAGTTTAGTAGTTAATATTGAGGATGCTTGATTTCCAATTGTTTACTTAGTGCTAGACACTACAAAAACTGAAAATACAAATACTAATACTAGAAAACATAGTGAAATTTTGAAGGCCTTTCTTGCAGCAGTAAAAAGATGTGGTGTTGAACCAAATTTTGTATTTACAGACAAGGACTTCAAGAAAATAAATACAGTAATTAATGTGTGAAGTTTTTTAAAAGTTCAGCTATGTTAGTAGTATATGGAACAGGCTCTAAAATAAAAATTATTAAAAAAAGCTAAGTTATCAAAAAATAAAAATTTAATATCTGTAAATTATAATGCTTACTAGGCAGTGAATAAGTTCAAATTTATTGACTTAATGTTTTATTTTATAAAAAGTGATTGCAACCTACAAAGTTATATTATTTGTCCTATAGAATATTAAGAGCCAATTTTAAAACTTATAAAGAGCCATTTTAATATCAATCCTCTTATACTTATTAATGCTTAAAGTAAGACTATGTCATTAGCAGATATTAGAAACTATGCTATAAAGGAAAATTATAAATTTTGTGTAACAAATAGGTTGTGATTACTGTGGATGTACCTTTGGACTAATTAGTACTTATCTAATTGATGAGATTTATGGGCTTAGTATGTTAAATCTGTAATACTTTTAGGTAAGAATAGTAAAATTTTTTTTTATTAAACAATCTCTTTTAATGAATCTCTCTATGACAAACTCTAGAAGTATAAAATATTTAAATTTATATTAGTTAGATATTAAAAAAAAAACAGTATTAATTTATAAATTAAAATTTACTGTTCAGTATCTGCATAGTTTATAAACATTTCTGTGCATTAAATAAAAAAACTATGTACTATTTACAAAATAATAATTTTTTTCTATGCATCTACTCAAAAAATATGCACAAAATTTTGTAATTGAGTACTGTGCACAGTCCATATAGTAAACATAATTACTGTTAAAACAATAGTATAGTTTCTTTTTGTATAAAGGTTCATCAGTTTGTTATAAGGTTGACTGTATACAATTAAAAGCAGGTTTTAAATTAATATATTTATTATAATTGTCATAATTATTATTCTTACCTTTAAGCAAAATGACTATGAAAATTAAGACCTACTGGGGAGTTATAAAGTGGCTTTATCTTTAATAATTTAATAGTCCTAAATTGGATCTTCTATTTTGGAACTATTTATAAAGTAGTTCTATCACAAAAAGATCGATTATTGCAAATCTTAAATAGCACAATAAATCCATATTGGTAGAAGGATTTTAAAAGAGAATGGAAGTATGTAGATGTGAATAAAGAAAAAAGGAAAGAAATATGTGCTAATAAAAAAAGAAAAAGAAAGTGTACTAATACAGAAACAAATAAATTATTCAATTTAGTTGTTTTATACTTTACTCAGATCTTCTGTTGGATCTGTAGTTGTTCAAGTTTTGTTAGTAATTACTTTTTATTATGTAAACACTTAGTAAGGCAAGTCATAAATATGCCTGATAGTACACAATGATGATTAATTAAAGATAACTTTGAATGTTGAACTACCTCACTTTTTTTGGTCATAAAAAATTTTAATAGTAATGAAATTACAAAAATATCTTACTTATAACAGTTACATCTATTGAAGTTTCAAAGTGTATTGATATTGATGTTGATGATTCTGAAGATAATAATCATTCTAATGTAGAAAAGAATTGGTCTTTATTTAAGCAAGCAGTAAAAAGAATCTGTACTGAATAAATAGCCAATAATGGTGTTATGTTTGTGCCATGATGAAATAGAGTAAATTAGTAAAAATAGAAGATAAAATACAATCTGTAAAAATAAAAAGACATTGATAAACTACTTGGTGTTCGATAAGTAAAAAGCCATATCTAATGTACTTACTATGTTTAAGTAAACTAAAGAATGTAACAATTAATGAGGCAGGAGATTTCATAGTTGTAGAAGACATTGAGTAATTTATATTCTAAACAATTAATAAATATAATGTTAATAATTGTAATCTTAGATTTGTCTTATTTCATTAAGTATATTTTCATTTTAAAATTTCTTAATAATTAGCATGATTAAAATTCATTTAATTAGAATAAACATTTATATAAAAATACAATCAGTTATAAGAAAACTTGCCAATAAATCTGGTTATATCAGATTAAATTTATTAAAAGCAAGTAACATCAGATAACTAAATTTTTTTAAAATTTTATTAGTAGTTTATTATGCAAATCTATTGCTTTTTATTTGAAAATACTAAATTTACATAATTAACAACTAATAACATTTTAAAGAAATTTATTTATCTAATGTTACTTGCTTTTGGTAAATATGATCAAATTCATTAGCAAGTTTTCTTATAACTAATTGTATTTTTATATAGATGTTTATTCTAATTAAACATAAAAATTCAAGGATGATAACTAATCAAATAGATTTTTAATCATGTTTTGATAATTGTAATCTGATGTATATAATGGCTGCATCATGATGATCTGCAAGTATCTTGTTGTTGCATTATAATAACATCATCAAACTTTTGAAGACCACTTTGAATAATTTAAGTTATATCAGTTATTGTATATATTAATTATGAATTGTTGTATATTGATAAGAATTTTTAATCGAGTTAGAGCATGTTGTAAGTAGAATGTGCACAGAGTTATATGCCTTGCTTATGTTCTAGGCCAAGAGCCATATTTCTTTATTTTGTGTTTGTACTTTTTGTAGTATATTTGTAAGGATTTGTGTAGGTTGTGTTGTAAAAAAATAAGGTAAAGCAACAAAGTTGAGTAGATCTAAGATAGGATATTTAGATATAATTTTGTTAAGTCAGTTAGTAATAATTTTTGTAAAGATTTTTTGAATATGTTCAAGAAGTATTATGGGTCTAGTATGATTGAATTGACCTGTAAAGGTTGGTTTTTTTGATATAGAATATATTTTGCATTGTTTCCAAGCAGTAAAAATGTCTGCAATGTTTAAGCATAAATTAAATAGAATTGTTAAAAGTTTAGTAATGTGAGAATGAGTATGTTTGAGCATTTTATTAGAAATAAGTATAGGTTTAGGTACTTTACTGTTAGGTGAAGCATTTATTGTATTGATTATTTCTTGTTGAGTTATTGAATCTGTTAGAATATTATACTATGCTAGAAGTATATTTGTTTGGAGATTATATTCATTTTTATTGTTTTTAAAGAATTGGGTTATATGGATTGTGTTTGGTCCAGTTTGTGAAATAGTCTTGGATGTGTTGACAAATCTCTTGTGCTTTAGTTATTATAGAGTTAGAGAGTTTTGTATTGTTGAATAGTATAGTATCAGTATGCTATTGAGTATACTGTTAATCATTATTGTAATATTGGATATAAAGTTGTTGTAGCATTTTTCTATCTGTTGAGTAATGTGTTGAGATAGTGCATGTTTGTTTTCACTTTCCTAAGTATGATATAATGTTTTGTAATACTCTTTTATTGTATTAATAATATTAAAAAGTTGGCTATTATTGATATTCAGCAGAGTAAGAGATGTAATAAGTATGTTAATAAGTGATTAGATTGTTTATATTTTTTGGTTTAAATTATTTAGTAGTGTAATATTAGTTTTATTATCATTATTGGTATTAGAGTAGAGGTTAACAAGAGTATGAAGTATGCTACTACAGATGTTTAGCACTACATGAGTTTTTGAGACAGTAGGTAAAAAGTTTTGAAATTGTTTTTGTAAACAAAAGGTAAAGGTTATATGTGTGTTGGCTGTATTAAGTATTGCATATTGTATCTGATACCAAAGTTGATTAACAGTTAGTGTAAATACTATTGTTTTTGTAGCTGAAAATAATAGTTGATAACTTGTTTGTTGAAAATTTTCCCAAAGTTCATTTGTTATAGCATCATATTTGAATACCTTAAATTTATATTTTTTGTTTTATTTAGTTGGTTTGATATATATTTGAAGGTTAATACTGATGATGTAGTGGTTACTGTTAGTGATGCCAGTTGCATAAGTAATAGTAGGTGTTGTAAATATATGCAGAATTTGTTGTGGAACTCAGATTTCATTAATTTGACTAAAAAATATGTTATGTTGCCAAGTAAAAGTTTGTGGATAATAAGTTATATTAGTAAAGTAAAGTTATATGATATAAGATATTTGTATAGTGTAGAATGCTATGGCCTAATAAGATCTTGATTAAAGTCTCTCATAATTACTGTAATAATATTTAGTTGTTATGCTTATATAATCCAAAAGATAATTTGGTTTTGTGTTTGTTTGTTCATATCAGAGTTATTAGATAGATAGGTAAAAATAATATGAAAGTTGTTTTTATATAGTAAATAAAGATCAATTGCTATAGCAGTGCCTTAAAGAGTTTGAATATTATAGATATAAGTTGTAAATAATTAATTTATAAGAATTATTTTTCTTGTACTAAATTCTCTTGAATGTTGAAGATTGGTAGTGTTGTTGTTTAATATAAAGCATTTATAATTATTATTATAAAGTATATGATGAGTATATTGAAAATATGTCAGTTTTGTTTCACTAAGTAATATAATATCAAACTGTTGACTAATGCAATAGTTTAGTCATAATTATCTTTTGGTAATATTATTGTATTCTTGAATATTATATGTTGTGATGGTTAAATGTTGGTGTATAAGTTTGTTGTTAGGTTCAATAGTGGTATTCATATCTATTAGCATAAAGTTAGAAAATATCTATTGCCACTGTATTGATTATAAGTGGCTTATTTGGTGTTATAGTAGAAGTGTTAAATATTTCTCATATTGATATAGGTAATAGTAGTAGGTTAAGTAAGAAGTTTGAAATTGTACAAATAGTATAGTGTTGTCTAAGAATTTGCATTGTTAATGTTATTTCTGATTGTAAGGTTATTGGAAGAGTGAGTTGTATATTGTTTGGGTTAATGCAGAGTTGACATCTTCTATATTGTTAGGTATAGGTGGAATGACTTATATGGTCTAAGTAGATTTATTACTATCAGCATTGTCTTCTTGCTCTGCAGTTTGAACAAGAGAATTTGTAATATTAATCTATAGTAGTGGTAGTTGTTTGAAATAGAAATGTTGTTAGAATATTTTTGCAATTTGTATAAGTTGTTAAGATGTTGTAATAGATAGTATGATGTTAAGTTTAGCAAGTTCTTGGCTGTCTGTTGATAGATCAGGTTTGTCAGTAGGGTTTGCTTGCATTATATGATCAGATATTGGAGATTGAATATGGTATCATTAAGAGACTTCCTCAAAAAATTCTTTTGCTATTGCATTATCAGTTATTGAATAGGTGTACTGTGAGTTAATGTGAATAAGATTTGGATTATTAGGCAAAAGTGGTTTGATGATAAAATAATTACTAGGAAGTAGTTTAAATATATAATACTCTTTTAGCTATGCAATTGTCTTAGCTAAAGATATTTTGGATGTGGATGAGTTGAATAAGAAAAGACCTTTGACTTTGTAATTAAGTTTCTGATATATGGTAGATAATGGTTGTTTTGGTAGTGTAAGTTGAAAATATAAGTTTGGAATTGCAGTAAAGAGTAGTAGTTAGCAATATATTATATATTTAAAACAATTTTGTACAGTTACTAACAGTATCTTATTAGACTAGAAACATCTTTTACCCAGACTTTTATACTTGTCTATAAAAAGAAAACCCTTTAATTTTCTTACTTAGAAGATACAATTTTAGTACACTCTTACTACTAAAATAGATTACCACATTACCAATCACCTAGTCATAACTTTTACACTTACTATACTATTAATATATCTAAAAAACTTACAAAATCTAAACTTTAGTTACTTTTATATTACAACAATAAGATTATTATTAGAAAAATATGAAAATACTTTCCTTCATCTAATCACTACTCTATCACTTCTAGACTTCTAATATAGATTTAAATTACTCAAAATTCTATCTTTTACCTTTTGTTGAATATAAATGATATACAGAATGTCATCTTAATTATTACAAAATTTACCAAACTTGTACTGTCAAAGTTTCTGCTATTATTTAACACAATTCTTTGGCAGAACTAATTTCAAACACCAACTCAACTTTAATACAAATTATTTAAACCTTATTTGTTATACTGCTATTAAGTATCTAACTTATATTTTTTCTTTAGTTACTATTTCTATTTCTAATTAAATTGTTTTTAAAATCTTTGCCTCAAGCAAAGCTACTAACAAACTTATATCTATCTTTTATTTTAATTATTCTTATTAACAATTATCCTTTTATACTGATGGTTCAGTAATTGATATTGGTATTGACTAATATACAATAGGTATTGGTTAGATCCAAGTTGATAATAATAATTAAACTATTAATTCTTTTTTTGCTAAAATACAATTCTGGCTTTCATTATACAAAGCTAAATGCTTTTCAATTATTATTACAATTTCAACAGCTCTATGCAATTCAGTAATTAATATTTTTACTAATTTTAATTAGTAATTTTCAAATTTAATAACTTGCAATCTAATCTAACTCACCCTAATAAGCTATTCAAATTTAACTTATAGACTATTTGGCATACTCTTTCAAATATTATTAAATTAAACAAACTATAAATTGTCTTTTATAAAGTGCAGACTCACTCAGATAATAATCTTAATGAGCAAGCAGACTCTCTCACTAAACTACATATATTATTACTATATCTTTTATTTAATTATACAAATCTTTATAACTCTTATCATATTCAATAGAGGCAATATTATATAGAACTACCTACAAGATATTTCATTAAGCAAATATGTAAAGCTCATATATTAGCTATATAGGCATTACAAAAACATAATAGTGAGTGATTATACTTCAATTAGAATATTGACTAGAGATCTATTTGGCTTTATTTTAACTATAATTAAAAACTTTTATACAACATTACTAATTTTAAACTCAACTAACTAAAATTTTTTAAAATCTAAATCCTTCTTAATGAGTTACTAATATACTAATTATTTTATATTATTTATCCAAACTAATATCCAGATACTAACTGTTTTTATTTTAACCTAGCTAACTCTTATTTTCACTGGCATACTTGCATTAATGCACTTTTGATCAAATAAATTATTCAAAACTCTACTAATCAAATTGTCTTTAACAAATTATTCAAACTTAATACTTACCAAAAAAAGACCTAATTTATAAAATTATTTACCACTCAGCTTTCAATCCTCTATACATCTTATCTAACATATTTATTTTAACCTTACTTTCAAAGAACTTATTTCAAAGTCACTTATATTAATAGTTCAAAACTATGCCAAATTATATAAAACTATTTTTTAAGTTATTATTGATATTCTTCTTAATATTAATGAACAACCATATAAACAATTATAAAAAACATATTGCATTTAATTTTTAATTAGAAAAAACAACAAAATAGACCTTAATCTTAACTAATCAATAAACTCTTAACTTTATCCAACTTAGCAACTAGGCATACATGTTTTCATAAAAACTATATTTACTCATACATCTGCAAACTTCTAGATCAATTACATACTCACTTTAATACATACTCTCCTATCAGCTAAGCAATTCACAAAATTAACATTTGGTTTATTCTATAGATTGAATATAGCATATTATTAAATTATATACTAAATATTTAAATTTAAATAAGCTTTGATCACTCTAGTAGGTTAGGTTACAAATAAATTAGTTTGGCTTTAATTCTTTCATATAATTATTAATTTATTTGTTTTGTACAAATAGTAGTAGCTGTATAGTTAGCAGTTTAATAATTAGCCCTAACTGCAAATATTGGCTTCAATTATAGCATATATAGATATAAATATTTTAAATTATTAATAAAAATATAAGCAAGGCCTTACTTTAATATCAAAAAAAATTTATTTTACTAAATGCTTTTTCTTAATATAGTTGGTAATTTAACAATACTAATTATAAAATCAAAATATTAAACTATATAAAATATTAATTTAAATAACACTTTATTTCTTAACTTAAGAAAATTTTTCTTATTATAAATAAATTTAATAAACCAAATACTGTAACTGTAAAAATAAAATTACCAAACTTTAAACAAGTTAATTACTATTGTATAAACTCTAAATATTTTAATTTTATATTTATTAAAATATTAAAATAAAGAAAAAGAACAACAAATACAAAATTAATAAACTAATACCAAACTGCAACTACAATCTAACATATTTGTACTTATCAAACATATTTTAATAAATTATATAAAAAATATTCTAAAAAAACAATAAATTATAAAATGAGTCCTCTTTTAATTTATTTATTTTTATATTAAAGGTAAGTATAAAATTATATTTTAAAAACAAATTTCTATTCTTATTCTTGATAAACTAACAACAAAAGCAAAAAAATATACTTGTTTTGCCAATTTAGTTAAAACTAATTCTAAATAATATTGTTTTTATTTTTACTAATATTAAGTATTTATTAAAATATTATTACTTAATCTTACATAAAAATTTTATATTAAAATTTAAAATTTTTATCTTTATAAAAGAATTATATTTTTTTTTATAAAAAAAGCTTCTTTTTACTAAATTTATTTTTTATAAATTATATAAATATAGCTGCTACATTATTAAATAAGACAACTATAGTATTTAATAAAAAATTAATATATATAGATAGGCAAAAAACTTATTTATATTAAGAACTAAAAAATAACAGTTAGACTTAATATACAAAGCAGATTATAAAATTTTTTACAGTTATAAAAATAAAGCTTCAAATAGTAAGCATTCTAGTAAAAAATAATTATTTATTATTAAAAATTATTTTATCATATTATTTTAAGATTATAATTTAAATTTTAATAATATTAATTATAAAACTTTACAAATTTACAATTCTGAAACTTGTTATAATAATTTCTTGTATACTTTAATATATCTCTAATTTTATAATATCAAACTATTAATTTTTCTTTAATATTTTAAACAATATAATATGTTAATAATATAATGAGCATATAAATTAGTAATATGTTTGGTTTTAGTAATTTGGATTAGTTAAGAGGATTCAGAGATAAGTAGTTTTATTTGTTTAGATTGTTTATTATCCAAAATAAACCAATAACTTAAAAATTTAAAAGGTATTTTAAAAGAGTGAAGAGAAAAAAGATGGTTATTATAAGAGATAGATGTATAGTGAGATAGGAAATTATTGGTAACTAGAATAGATTTTGAGAGATTAACTTGGATATTGGTCATAGCATAAAAAGATTCAACTATAGATAATATATATAATAGTTCAGATTGTGATGAAGCAATCCAAAGAGTATTATCCATATAAGCCAAGACAAACCATTTTTTTTGTATTGATTTGGATATTTGAAGTTTAAAGTTAGTAGTTCAAGATGATTATAATTTGTAACTAAGAGTGTTTGAGTATATATAGGAGATATGTGGATCATAGTAAATATGCCATAACAATAAGGTAATAGTTTCACTTTGGTCAATACTATTGTAAACTAAATAGAATAAAGGTAAGCTAAGATTAGTTATAAGTTGGTTATGATGATCAATAAAAAGGTCAAAGAGAATATTAATAGTAGATAAAGAAAGTGAGAGGCAAGAGAGTACATGTTTAAAGAAAATAAAGTTGACAGAATCATAAGCTTTACTTATATTTTATAAAAATAACTAAATGTCCTTATGATTGCAAGAAGTATCTTTAATAAGATTGTTAAGAATATGAATAGAAATTGAGGTACTGTTGTTGGGAAGGGCAACATAACTGAAAAGTTAGAGGATAAGATGAGTTGAAAATATAAAGCTAAGTCAATTAATAAGAATTTTGATATAAAGCTTGCAGATATGTTTAACAAGACTAATAGGTCAAGTAAGGTTGAGGTTATCATCAAAAGTATTTTGTTTAAGAATAGGATAAATGTGACTATGTTTCTATTACTTAAGAATTCTGTTTTTAAGAAGACAATAGTTAAAAAGACAATAATAACAGAAGTGTATTGTGGGCTAATATGTTTAAGTATTTCATAATTGATACCTATAGACCATAGGCTTTGTTATTAGATAGTTAAAAAAGAGTTCTAAGAAATTCATCATTAGTAATAGGAGAATTGAGAGAATGATACCAAGTTGAATTGATGTGAAAAAAAGAAAGATAGTGCTGTTGTCAGAAATTATTAAAAAGAGTTTGATTGATAGGTCTGTGTATAGTTCAGTCTTGAAAATGAGCTTAAACATATTATTTAATGATTAGTGGGTTAGTAATAAGCTCTTAAGAAAGTTTTATATTGGTAAAATAAACAGGTTGGTGGTAATGATTAAGAATATTGTTAATAGTTTAAGTAGAATATATTATAAGATTAACACATTTTTTGTCAATAGCTTAGTTGATTTAATGTCAAAGTAAGAGAGAGTTTTTTAGATAATAGGCATGAAATAGTTGTTCTTAGATTGAATAAGTATGCTGGAGCCAAGTTTGAATAAAAGTTAAGTTAGTTGAAATAAGTAATTGAAGGTCATATTGTGATTGTTTGTTAATTTTGGAAATGTTTTGATTAATATAAGAGGTATTGAAATGTTAAATAAGTTTTTTAATAAGTTTAATAATATAACCAAGTTTTTTAAAAGATAAGTGTAATAGAATACTGTGAGATGAGTATTGATGATTTTAGCTACATTTACAAAAAACTTTATTAGAAATAGTATGGGTAGCAGTATAAATAATGAAGCATTGAATTTTATACCAAGTGGTTTTAATACTCTTATAAGTTTCATTATTAGTAGGAGTTTTGTATAATAGAAGTTGTTAAGATAAGGTATCTGTAAAGAATTTCTAGTCCTTTGTAGACATAATTTTGTAGTTGAAAATATGATAATTAATGTTAGTATATTTACATAAAAGTTTGCTATAAGCATGTAGAAATGTCCAGGTAAAAGAGAGAATTAGATGATCACTAGAGGTAGAAGTTTGACTATTATCAAGACTATAGGAAAAAAGGAATTGTATATTGAATTAGTCAGCCCAAATATAGTTGATATAACTACTGCTAATGTTGTTAAACCAGATAAAGTGTTTGTTGTTAAAGTGAACTTCAATATCATACATATTAGAATTATTAAGAAAGTTGATAAGTTTATATTTAGAAGAGAAGCTATGAGTGTTATTTGTGTATTAAAGTTACCAAATATAATAGAATGAATATGAAGTTAAGAAGCTTGTTGAATCTAATTAATTACTTTGTTTCAGGTTTGGTTATGAATAGAAGTATCAGTTGATAACAGATATACTGAAATGATATGAAGATTAATATTATTTCAAAAGAGAATATCAAGTACTATAGTATCTTCAGGATGAATATGAATACTGTAAACATGAAGTTTGAGATAATTGCGAATTATAATAGTAGTGCCTTCTATAGAGATAAAGGAGTTAGATCAGTAATAAGTAAAAAAATTATTATTGCAGAAAAAGAGGTTAGATTTGTTAATAATTTTTATTTCTATAATGCTTGTAATATATATAACATAATTGAGGCAATAATTCTGTTATGATTCTCTTTTAATAGGATTATTAAAGCCTCTAACATTGTGTATAGTAATAGTTAGATTGAGATGATAAAGAGTTGAATTTGATAAAAGTAAAAAAGAATTACAATTAGAAGTTGAAAAATGGTTGTCAAAAAATAAATCAGATAGGATAGAAATAGCATTAATAAAATTAGATCTAAGAGAAAGATATAAAATATAAAAAGAAGATATAAAGTAATTATAATATGGTCTGATAAAAGAGTATTATAGAAAGAAATATATGGGTTTTATTATAAGATGAGTTAACAGAAAATGTAATACAAGATACTGTTTTGTTGTTATTATATTTATCAATATGTTGAATTAAAGTTTGATGATTTACTATGAAAGAGGAGTAATAAATTATAATAAAGAAGAAATTTGTTGAAACATGTATGAAGATCATAGGAGATTAAAGATGTTGTAAATAATCTTTCAAAATTGTCTTTTACAGAGTCGATCACTATATGTGTCACAGTTACATGGCCAAGCCAAGCCCAGTACTCTAATCACTACCCCAGCCCATGACCCTAATCCCATGACCCAACCAAGACCGACTACGATCTAAGCCCATGATCCTGACCTGTAAACTTAACCCGGAATTTAATTAGTCTTACCCTGACATATGAGAAATATAGTCATCAATTGATTTAACAATAAGTAGGTAATAATGGGTAATCGAAGAATAATTAGTAGCATAAATTATGTATATAGTAATAAAATTAGTCAAGCGATTCATGTGCATAAATTATGTCATAATAAGTTAGTATTAGTAATCGGGTTAACAAGCACTTGAGCAATAGTATAAAAGAGATATACAAACCTATATATAGTAGCTAGTCTGCTCAATACAATATAATAAAATCCCTTTTCTAGTCTTGAATACTGTCCACTTTGTCTACAACTCGTACTAATCATCGTGTTCGTTATAGTTTGAGCAGACTATTACTTTCTGTTTCTTAAAGATACCAAAATTGCAGCAACCAACAAGCCTGTCTCTCATTTTAATAACAATAACTTACATATAGTTTCCACAAGACATCTTACCTAGCTGCCCAAAAAAAAAAAAAAAAAAAACAAACAAAACAAACAAAAATGCAAATAGATGAACAACCTGACCTTGATAGGATGCTAGCCGCTTTACATCAAATACAACAAGCAAATCAGGCATTACGGGAAGAAAATTTAAATATCAGAAATGAGTTAAACCAGCTTCAGACAGGTGAACTTAGTCAAGTGAAAGAACCCAAAGTCAGTCTTCCTGACAAATTTGATGAAAATCAATCAAAGTTTAGAGGGTTCTTAAACCAAGTTCATTTAATCATCCATTTGCAGCCAACTCGATACCATGATGACAATACCAAAGTAGGGTTTATTGGAAGTCTGCTTTCTGGACCCACTCTAGCATGGTTTGCCCCACTTCTGGAAAAACAATCACTAGTGCTTTCTGACTTTGATAACTTCGTTAAAGAGTTTGAATCCAACTTTGGAGACCCTAATAAGGTTAGAACAGCAGCCAACAAAATTAGAAAACTAACCTAGGGTTCCAGATCTGAATCGAGTTATACTTCTGAATTCTAGCAAATTTCAAGTGACCTAGTTTGGAGGGAGGCAGCTTTAATCGATCAATTTAGAACTGGACTCAGGAATGATATAAAGGATCTATTGCTCATCATGGATAATCCCACCTCTCTAAACGATGCTATCTCAAAGGCTGTCTGTTGTGATAATCAACTGTTTGAACATTGTCGTGAATAGCAGCAAACTGATATTCCTAATTGGAACCACCCAGTAAATAACTCCGGTGACACCTCTTTATTTTCTGAATCTATGCAGGTTGATGCAATAAGGTCAAGAACACTTACCATTGAGAAAAACCAAAGGCATCGAACGAACGATCTTTGTCTATACTGCAGTGAGTCAGGACACTTTGCCAGGAACTGTCCTAAAAAAAGTGGTGCCTGATACAGAATTAATGCAACTGACACTATATCAGAGCATGTTTCAGAAAAAGAGGAGCCCCAACTGCAGTAGAGGACCTGCAGTTGAATTCAACTTATAGCCAGAACCCCAACCCAACAACTACGTGTACCTCAATAAACACTTTTACTATACCGATGGTCTTGCAACTCTTGAACCAAACTCAATTTTTTGTTAACATACTAATTGACTCTGAAGTGTCAGCCTGCTTTCTGGATTCTACTTTAGCCCAAGAACACAGCCTACCAGTTAATAAAAAAAACAAATGCTATCAGTAAAGGTAATCGACGGTTGAGAAATTTCGTCTGGAGCAGGCACACATGAAACAGAACCTTTGCTACTCTGGTACCAAGAACATTACGAACTAATATAGTTCAACCTAATTTCATCACCACACCACCAAGTAATTCTAGGAATACTATGGCTAATTTCTCACAACTCTGTGATTAATTGGCGGGAACGTACCTTATATTTTCCAAATACTACTTATGCACCACACCTTCTACAACCAACCAGGAGGCCTCATCCCAAGGTTCATTGTGATATGGGGGAATGAATCTTTATGGCATGAATTTTTTACATTAGCTCTGTAAATACGAATTCGTGTAAGGCCACAGCAATACTTCCGGCTAAGTACCTAGACTTTGGTGATGTGTATGACAAAAAGAAAGCAAGCAAACTGCTGAAACATAGACCTTACAATTGTGCGATCGATCTAATGCCTGGGAAACAACCTCCATGGGGACCCATCTATGAGTTATCTGGACTAAAGTTAGAAACACTAAAGAAATACATTAAAGAACATTTAGACAAAGGATATATCAGGCATTCTAAATCTCCTGCCGGGGCACCTATTCTCTTTGTCAAAAAAAAGGATGGGTCATTGAGACTGTGCATGGATTACCATAGATTAAATAAAGTTACTATAAAAAATAGATATCCACTCCCTCTTATATCTGAGTTGCTGCACCATTTGTCTTCAGCCTGAATATTTACCAAGATTGATTTGAGGGGTGCTTATAATTTAGTCAGAATTAAACCAGGAGATGAGTGGAAAACTGCTTTTCGCACCCATTACAGCCACTTCGAATATCTAATAATGCCATTTGGACTTACAAATACACACGCAGTGTTTTAGCATCTCAAGAATGATGTGTTTCAGGATTTTTTGGATAGGTTCGTTGTGGTGTACCTAGATGACGTTCTAATATATTCCTCCACTTCTGAAGAACATGATTCTCATATAAGATTAGTACTGGAACGACTTCGTAACTTTGGCCTGTACAAAAGTTAGAAAAGTATGAGTTTAATAAGGACCATGTCGAATTTTTGGGTTATTTAATTACCCTCCAAGGGGTCAAAATGGATCAGAAAAAAGTGGAAAATTTACTCTCATGGCCAATTTCTACAACTCTTCGGGAAGCACAACAGTTCCTAGGCTTCGCAAACTATTACTGGCATTTCATCAACAACTATTCACAATTAGTCACCCCTATCACTAACCTGACCTGTAAATCCAATAAAAATTTTAAATGGCCCAGGGAAGTGCATAAAGCCTTTGAATTGCTAAAAAAAGCATTTTCCACCACCCCGATTTTAATTCATGCAGACTCTACCAGACAGTTTTTTTTGGAAACCAACGCCTCTGATTATGCCCTAGGGGCTATTCTTTCTCAACTGCAAAATGATGGATATCTCCATCCTGTTGCTTATTATTCTCATAAATTCTCTCTTGCAGAAATAAATTATGATATACATAATAAAGAATTATTAGCCATTGTAATAGCCTTTAAACAATGAAGGCACTATCTGGAAGGAACCCAACACAAAGTTACAGTATATTGTGATCACAAAAACCTTCAACATTTTACCTCAGCTCGAACACTTAACCGACGTCAGGCCCAGTAGTCGATGTTCCTTTCTAACTATGAGTTTGAGATTATGTTCCATCTAGGGAAAAACCAAGATAACGTAGATGCTTTGTCTCGAAGACCAGATTATAAACCGTCTGTTATCGAAGTCACTTTTCAACAAGCTGTGTTGCTAAAACTAGAAAGAATTCTTTTAAATGCAGTATCAGTAATGCCATTTGACCTTATTTTAGAAGAATGTGTCTATTCGCAAATAAAAATGGACCCTCTAGCTCTGGACGTAATTAAGCATCTAAATTCTGATAACGCAGTGGAAGAAGAATCCCACCTTGATTATCACAAATTCACATACAAGAATGGGTTATTATTCAGAGACAGGTTACTATATATATGAGGAACAGCAGAAAAACTTAAAATATTGCAAGCTCAGCATGACTCCAAGATGGCAGGGCACTTTGAAACTATGAAAACAGTTGAGTTAGTAACCAGAGACTATTGGTGGCCCAACCTACAATCTTTTATACGAAAATACATTAAGATCTGTAACATTTGTGCTAGATCAAAACTCCTGCGACATCACCCACATAGTCTGTTATTATCATTGTCTATTCCTTTCTAACAATGGCAGTCCATATCTATGGATTTTATAACGGACCTACCACATCATTAGGATTTGACTCAGTTTGGGTAGTAGTGGACTGACTAACAAAGATGGCCCACTTTATTGTTGCTATAAGAATATCACAGCAGAACAAATAGCTGAATTGATGCTCCAGGAAGTGGTTTGCCTTTATGGCATACCAGATGAAATTGTGTCAGACAGGAGCCCTCAATTTACTTCCCGGTTCTGAAAACACCTCTTTAGGCTTTTGGAAACCAAGGTTAGCCTATTATCAGCATACCACCCCCTGTCAGATGGACAAAATGAGCAGGTCAACCAAGTGCTGGAGCAATACTTAAGATGCACTGTAAATTATCATCAGGATGACTGGGCCAACCTTTTGTCCTTGGCAAAATTTTTTTACAATAATTCTATACACTCATCAACTAAAACTACCCCCTTTTTTGCTAACTATGGATTTCATTCTCACTTTGATGTGCAACCACTTGGTGATCCAGCAGTACCCACTGCAGAAAACAAGGTAATTCAACTGCAACAAATTAAGGATAAACTTACTCAAGAATTAAAGATGACACAAGAGTGTTATAAAAAAAATGCAGACCAGCTACGACAGGAATTACCTCAATTCAAAATCAGTAATCAGGTTTGGTTATTATGATGAAATATACATACATAGTGCCCATTCAGAAAATTAGATTTCCAAAGGCTGGGCCCCTATAGCATCATGTCTCAAATCAACCCTGTAACCTATCCTTTAGCCTTACCTTGCTCCCTCAGAATTTACAATGTCTTTCATGTTTCCTTGCTAGAGCCTTATTTACCAAACAAGATCCCAGGAAGGGACAAAGTACCTCTCTTTCTAGTAATAATAGAAGAGGAGCCTGAGTATAAGGTCAAAAAAATACTCGACTTAAAATATATTCGAAGAAAATTGTACTATTTAGTTGAATGGAAGGGCTATGACCCTAGCGAACGTTCATGGGAACTAATGAGAATGTGGCTTATGCCAAAAAAGCTGTAAGGTGCTTCCACTAGCAGTACCCACACAAGCCTGAGCCAACAACAAGAAAAAAAAAAAACCTTCAAAAAGAGAAAGAAGGGAAGCATTAATGGTGGGGTAATGTCACAGTTACATGGCCAAGCCAAGCCCAGTACTCCAATCATGACCCCAGCCTGTGACCCCAATCCCGTGACCCAACCAAGACCGACTACGATCCAAGCCCGTGATTCCGACCTATGAACTTAACCCAGAATTTAATTAGTCTTACTCCGGCACATAAAAAATATAGTCATCAATTGATTTAACAATAAGTAGGTAATAACAGGTAATCAAAGAATAATTAGTAGCATAAATTATGTATAAAGTAATAAAATTAGTCAAGCGATTTATGCACATAAATTATGTTATAATAAGTTAGTATTAGTAATCGGGTTAACAAGCACTTGAGTGATAGTATAAAAGAGATATACAAACCTATATATAGTAGCTAGTCTGCTCAATACAATATAATAAAATTTCTTTTCTAGTCTTGCATACTGTTCCCTCTGTCTACAACTCGTACTAATCATCGTGTTCGTTATAATATGCTTAGCTCTTACAGCTGTGCAAGGTACTATAGTTTGCCCTGTACATTGAGTCTAACTGTTATTATTCTGGTCTTTTATATAAAATAAATATCTAATAAACATTAATTTTAACTAATCCAAATATTTCATTTATCAATACAGTTTGTAAGTTATTTTTTTTTACAGTATATTTTATATAAGTAAATACTATAATGAATATTAATCTAACTAATCCAAGTATTTTGCTTACTAATGCAGTCAGTAAATTCTCTATAGAACTTTTTTTTTTACAATTTATTGTATACATGTAAATACTTTAAATAAATTTTAATTCTAACTAATCTAAATCTTTTAGTTATTAATAAAGTTTGTAAGTTCTTTATAGAATGAGGTAACTGCAAGGATGGAGTCCCATAGCCTAGTTGTCTAGACATTCTTCTTTTTATAAACAAGATTAACAGTTCAATTTTAACTAAAGACAAAACTCTATAATTTATGAAAGCATATAAATGTATATAAAATTCTATGACTAAGTCTATATAAATAAAAGATCAGTATACAGAAAGTTTCTAAAAAGAAGTTTACTATTATAAAGAGTTGATATTTGATGTAAAAGATGTGATAAACATATCAGAAATGAAGAGAAGATGCACTAGTAGGTAATATGATGAATATAAAAAAGAAGTTATAAAAAAAAAATGAATTTACTGAAATTTAAATATTTTTGACATTAAAAACCAGTTTAGTAGATATAGAATTTACTAAATTGGATCCAAATAATAATCTTAGTACCAGCTTAGCAAGCTTTCATTAAGAGTAAATTTGAAGAAATATGGATATTTAGTAATATTCAATGAAGTGGTACTTTGATATAAATAGTAACTTAGATAGCTCTAACCTGAGATGTTATAACAATAGTAATATAGACAATGCATATATATGCAATACATGTTGAAAATCAAAAAGTTTAAATAAGAGACTCATAGGCAGGTCTTAGGTATGACATTTAATGGGTAACTTATGAACAAAACCCTTAATTAGATAATGACTAAAGTTATATATATGACTAAATATAATTTTATTGATAAACTATTATATATAAAAATATATAATTATATATTATTTAATAAAAACATACAGGCAAGTTTGCTGCTTCAAATGGGAAAAAAAAGAATAAGGTAACTGCATGATGTAATTATGTTAAAAACTAGGAATGAAAGCAAATATAGTAATTAACAAATAGTCCAAATAACATACAAATAAGAACTAATCTAGCATCTCATTAATATATTGTGAAGTATTAGATATATACTACCAGGCAGTTGATTCATATTAGACAAACAGAAGTTTAAAGGAATCATATAATAAATTATCAAGTTATTTGAAAAATTATTTTGCTATCATCTTTGACAATCAATGATTATCATTTAATCAACCCAATAAAAACTCTATGAAAAAAAGAAAAATGTAGATATTATGTAAATAAGCAAATTAATTTGCATTGGGTTACTAATTTTTGTGTCTAAAATTCTTGCTTTTACTATTGTTAGTTATCACAAAATGACATCACTTATGTTTGCATTTTTTTGTACTATGTTGATCTATACAGAGATGAATTCATGTGTAAAAGATAACCAAAATTTGATGAATAAATCATGCAAACCAATCAAACTTAAGATTTTGCGAACGGATCCCATTTAAAACACCATATGAGCAATAAACTTAGTAATTTCATCACGCCTTTCCTGGTATATCCGAATGTATGTGTACATTGTCGTGCGGCAAATCGGCGAGTCTGTCGCTAATTCCTTCCAATTCTCGTGTAACCTACGGCGGCTAAGTCG
>CAJVQA010003010.1:0-20502 GCA_910591915.1 Cetraspora pellucida
TAAAAATTTATTAATATTTTGAAAAAAGTTTTATAATAAAGTTTATAAAATATGTTTTTAAGAATATATTTCATAAGGATGGTGGTCCTAGTATAGTGGTTGGGCTGTTATTCTTCAAGTGGCAGGTCTAAGGTTCAAATCCCACTTACGATAAAATTTGGAAATTAATCTGTATTACATCAAACTGTCTCTTAATGATTGGTTAGATTTGTGTATCTGTAACCTTAAGTCACACTATCTCAAATAGGAGCTTGGGGCATTTATGCCAAGTGTAATATTACATATACATAGAAAAATGTTAATAACTGATATCACATAAAACTTTAGTGCAAACCTATAATAAGACTACTGGGTGCAGTAAACTAAAAAACCAAAAAGTTGAAAATCCACTTGGAAATTTCTAAGTAAAGAGATAGCATAAACTTTTGATAATATAGTCAGACTAATGGAAGCCTATGAAACACCCCCAAAGGGATAGGCAGATAAACCAGATGTCAAGATATGTAAAAAAGCACATGACCAAACAGGTTGTTAGAATTACTAGAGAAAAGGATACATAAGTATATTATACTGGACTATCTGAATTTGAAGTCAGAGGAGTCTTGTTAGTTCTGAGTACTGATTAGTAAGGGATAATGAAGAAAATGCCATGATAATAGGTACTGGGGTTCTAGTGAACTTTACAAAGGTAGAAATAGTATAACATAGTAGTTAAACAAGTAACCTCTGTAACTGCAAGTGTTAGGTAACTATAGCATGTTGCATAAAACTAGATCAGCTGTATGTAGAACACAGAAGATTCTAGTAAATTTTCTGTCAAAAATAAACTAGTTCTAAGAGTACTTGAAGGCATCAGGTACTTTGGATAGGATAGCCTTGAAGATGTTCCTGTGAAACATAGTAGACTACATATGCAAAGAGTTTAAATAGATAAGATTTGTAGTTGGCTTGCAGGTATGGCACCTAGTATAGAACCTGTATAGTAATATATAGATGGACTACTTAAATTAGACACCAAAAGTGCACATATGGCCAGTTGTAACCTCTAATGTAAGGGAGCCTCTGAAGGCACTTGTGTTCAAATATATGAATAAAAACATCAACTCCCATAGACAGGAACTTTAACTCAAAAAAAATATATATATATATATTTTATAAGTAAAGTATATCTCATATTATTAATAAATTATTATTTTATTTAAAAAATACTAAATACAATTTAATTTTTTAGGCAAATTTGTCTGAAATACAGTTTAAGAAATAAGGTTATTTTTAAGATAAAAACTCTATATGCCATATTTATTATCATATCTTTTATTATACCAATATGTTAATTTTTTTGTTTGCTAGGTTTTTAAGATATAATATTCAAGTTTATTTAACTTTTTATCATTATTATTAAAGTTTGCATTTAGCATTGATCATGTAGTTGATTTTATAGCATTGTTATAATTCAAGACATTATTACTATTAATAATAGTTGGCATATATTTTGTATTATAAAGATCATATATTTTTTAAGAAAAATGCATAAATATAGTAATAAAAAATTAAATATCATAAAATTAGATCTAAAATACTTTAAATATAATTCTAACTACAAATAGTAAATTAAAAAAAAACAAATTAAAATAGATTCAACTTTTACAATCAGTGCTGTTTTTTGACTAATTAAATTCAGCAATTAGTCCAATTAGTTCAAAGAACAATACTGTTTACTATTAACTAATTTTATGATTTTTGTTCTTAATAATAATTAGATTAAAAAGAAAAATAATATACAAAGTCTTTGTTTTATTAATCTTATTTTCAGAAAACTGTCTCTTAATAAAATAATTAAATTTTTTATAAGAATTTAAAGTTGTATATAGCATAGCAGTTATGTTAGTTTTGAAATAATACTAAACAAGTTTTTTTATGCTGCAGTAGCTGCTCTAATAAATAATAATGCTATAATTAAAATTATTTGTAAATAATAAATTTAAAAAAATTCTAATAACTTAGTATTTGCAATTGAATTTATCAATTAGACCAATTTGATATAATCCACTTAGTCTAATTAATAGGTTTAATTGTTAATACTTTTAACAACTATTAGAATTTGAAACTATATTTTCAACATAATTAAGAATTATATTAAAGAGAAGAATAACTCAGAAAGCTATACAATATAAACTAAATAATATTTTAATTGTTAAATCCTTAAATAGCTTAAGAAATTTAGTAATTTTTTTTAAATTAGTTTATTGATTACAAGAAATAATATAGTTATAAAGATTATTATAATTGCTTATAAAAGTATTAATGTCTACAAATATTATAGGTCTATGCAGTTAATATACTAATAAATTTTTATAATAGTAATATTAATTAATTAATTAAAAAAAATATTGTATAATAGTAATAATAAATAATTAATTAAATTTTTTTTTTTTATAACTTTAGCAGCCTTGCTGATCATCTTTATTAAGAGTTTTATATATATAATTTTGTACAAAGTTGGCTTAAATTCTGGCTTGACATTCCCTAACTGCTTCTATGAGTGCTCAAGAGTAGTCTGCTATACTGGTCAGATATTAATTTGACTAAAGAGCTATACCAAGCTAGTTATTAAAATCATAAAAGAATAGTCTTACTTTTCTTTTTATATAATCTCTGATCAAACCTAACCAAGAACTTTGTATTTTTTTTTCTTTTTTTTTTCTTTTACAGCTTAGCTTTAATCCTTCTTTATAACTTCTTCATCTACTTCTTTTATTAAATTTCTTACTATATTACTTCTTAAACTGATTTTTTTTTTTTGTCTGCAAAGCTAATTTCATTTGCCTTTTTTTAGTCAATAACTGCTTCATAGTGTTTTTTTTATATATTTTTAAAGAAACCATTTTATGTTGCATTTGTCTATATTGTTATAAACTCTTTAGTTTTTTTAAGAGTTTGGATAAGGCTTTGTATTGTTATTTTGGCTTTTTTTTGAATTAGCCCTTTCATGTTTTTGGATTTATATATATTTTTTCTTCTACTGAATTTTCTTATAAGATTTCTATTAGTTCTAATTTGCTTGATTTCTTCTGAGTTTCTTTTAAGAGTACTGTCTAGGCCAAATTAATAATTAAGTTTTCTGTAATGGCCCATCCTTTTTTATAATCTTTATATATAGTTAAATATTCTTGGCCTTCTTCTTAGTCTTTATTGCATAATATGCAGTATGGTATTTTGTATATGCTTGAATGTCTCTTTGCTAGAGTTTTCAGTACTGGTAGTTTTTTATTAATGCATTTGATTAGAGTTGCGATTTCTCTATTCTTCTTCATACTTGTACATCTAATTTCATTTTAACTTCTAACTTTTTTCTATAATAGTAACTAGTTATGCTCTTCTTTTTTTTTATTTGGTTCTAATTTTTGGATAGTTAATATAAATCACTATTCTGAGCCAATCTTAAAATCTAAGATGTCTTTGACAAATTGTTTTATTGACCTTTTTACAATTGTTTCTTTTTAACAGAGTAATATGTTTGAACTGGATAGTGGCATAACTATAATCTTATCTCTATTTTCTATACTACTTCCTTCTTTTGCTATTTTATCTACTTTAGTATTTTATTTGTTATCACTATATTCCTTAACTTTAACTAATTTTAACTCTAACTCTTTTAGTTCAAGTAACTTTATTATACTTTTTTTCAAGTCATGATTCTTTTTTTTGATTTATTGTTTGCTTCTTTTTAGCTTTTTTTCTTTTTTAAGACCTGATATTGCTGCTGTACTATTTGTATAGATCTTAATTCTTGTTTTTTTTAGTGCTATTAAAATTACTAACCAAATTGCTAGTAGTTCTGATTTTGTTAATGAGGGCCAATTTCAGACACCTATAGCATCTTTATCAATTACTTTTTTTTCTTTTGTATTAACTTGTATTCAGCCTGCTCTCATGTAGTTAATATTTGAGGCATTATTTGTTGCTACTTTCTTGAATAAACCATCTGTATAGAAGATAAGTTTTTTATCTAAATTTAATTGTTTTTTTTTGATTTTTGAAAATAAGAAGTTCTTTTATTTCTTTGCTTAGTTACTGTTTTTTGATCAATTTTATGTCCAAATCATAACATATTATATCTTTAAACTATGCTTCTGACTTATTTATTTTAGTTCTGCTTTCTTGCTACCAGCTATGTATTATTTCTTTGTCTATTATAAGTAGTAGATTTTTACCTTTTCTGATAAATCTTAATAGCAAACCTTGAACTTCTTCACTGTAACTCTATTTTTTACAACTTTTTAGTTCTCTTATATGATCAAGACTACATCCTTTACATTTTTTTAAAACTTGGTTTGTTTTGCTTTCAACTGATTTGATTTTCCAATGTTCTATAAGTACTTTTTTTGGTATGTTCATAACTACTTTTTTTATTAATAAGTTATTGATTTTTTTTTCTTTTAATGATTTTAGCACTATTTATTCTCTTTTTCTGTTGTCTCTTGAGCAACTATCAAGTGGTGTTTGGAGTGCCTTTCTGTTTCTATTTGGTAATACATATTCAGATTTTAATTGTCTATTATTTTTGTTTTCTTATATTATTTCTTCAATTTTTTAAACTAGCTAGCTGTTTTACCTTTGCTTAATTCTCTTTTTAATAATTTAAGTTGATGCCAAGAGATCATTTTGTCTTTTGTTTTGTTAATAAGCTAATTTATTGAAGTTATATTAAGTTTTTTTAGTGCTAGAGCTATCTGAAGAGTAAGTTTGTTTTTTAGTACTTCTGCAATTTTTAATTCTTTATTTTTTTCTTCAATGTTTATATTGTTAAAATAGAATGATATTTGCAAGTCTTTTGCTTTTAACATTGTTTGATATACTAAATTAGTTTTCTATAAATTGCTACATACTTTTGATGCAATTTTATGCCAATTATTCTCTGCTATGCCTATGAGCAGAAGGCCTTAGTTTACTCTGATTTTTGTAAGTATTTTTTTTTATCCAGTTGAATTAAGTCTTGCATGTAAATCTGTAATTTGTTTTGTTATTAATTAATTCTATAGTATGTTGCAGTTGTCTATATTTCTATATATAATTATACTATTGCTTACTGTTCTTGCAATTCCTAGTTTGTGCTTAACTAAACCTATTATTAAACTTTGAATAGCATCTATTATTCTTTTAAACAATTTTGTTATTTGAAGCATATAAGTTAACTTTAGTACTATACATATGTTGTTTATATATAATACTTGCATGCTTGTCATTTTTTTAGTATTTAAAAGCCTTGTTGTTGAGCATATTAATTCTTTTGCTCTTGACTTGATTTGGTTTTCATTGAGTTTGCTGTTAAGCCAAATTTCTAAAAATCTTGTAATTTTGGTCTTTTCTTCTTTGTGTATTCATTTATTACTAAGTTTAATCTTTTTATTTTCTTTAGATTTATTTGGATTTGTAATTATTAGCTTTGATTTTTTTCCATTTATTTGAATGTCATTTAGTTCAAAAAAGTCTTCTACAATCTGTAATGTTTGCTTTATTTGCTTTCAACTATTTGCTATCCATATTGTATCATCTGCAAAAACTACTACTACTTGTCTCTAGCTTGTTTTTGTTAAATAGTTTAAACTATTGTTGTATGAATTTAAAACCTCTATTATATAGACTAGGTTTGAATCTTTTTGGATTTTCTCGAGCAACAAATTATAAAAAATTCTCTATACTAAAGATAAAAGCACCTTACTCTGTTCTATTCTATTATTTATTACAAATGCTTTTGTATAACCTCAGTATATAATTATTCTGAATTGTCTGTCTTGAAAAATATTTAAGATTATTTTGATTGTTATTTTTGGAAGTTTAATTCTTTTCATGGCTGCCTTTAAGGCTGTTAATAATATTAAGTCAAAAGTCTTTTTTATGTCTTGTAAAACTAACCAAAGCTCTTTATTGTTTTTTTTTGCATTTTTCATTAACATGTTTATAATATGCACTGGCTTTTCTGTTAAATTTTCTGGCAGTTTTGCAAAGTTTGGACTTCTAAAAATATTTTTTGACAAAATATTCTAGTTAATCTTCTGGTTAGAATCTTTGTTGTACATTTTTGAAATGTTTTTAGTAGAGCTATTGATCTAATATTACTAAGATTGTAGTGCCATTTACCTTCTTTTAAAATCAGATAGATTTGTGATATTTTTCACTTCTTTGATATTGACTTTAATTTGATACAAATTTTAGCAAATATTTTAAAGATTTTGTATGCTTTGACTTTAGTTGCTTGAATTAGCATATATGTAATGTTTGAAATTCCTGGTGCTGTTTTCTTTTTAAGCTTTTGAATTATTTCATTCTATTCTTCTTCAGAAATATTTTGGTTAAGATCTTTGTATCATTCTTTTTTAATGAACTCTTTTGGCTTATATATTTCTTCTCATCTTTCTTTGCATATATTTTAATTAAAATAATATGGTCTAAACTGATTTTGGTAGTGTTCTTTTATTTTTATAAGCACTTCTGCTAGTTTAATAACTAGGCTTTTTTGTTCTTCTTTTTCATTAATGAGTCTGTCTAGTTGAATTTTTTTTGTTAGTTTGTCTAAAAGGTTTACTAGCATTTTGCCTTGTTTTTTATTGATCATTTGGCATTTTTTTTCTATATTGTCTTTTATTTCTTTTCTTTTTTGTTCTTCTAGTTTATTGATTCTTTTTGCTCAAAGTATTCTCTACCAATCTTTTAGATCTTCAATAAGCTCATATGTTTATAATTGTGCTAAGTCTATATAAGTTTCATAATATTTATTAATAAATCTAATTTCTTTGTTTAGCTCATTTATGTTATCTTTTAAAAACTCTAGTTTGATATTTATTTTTTCTATACTAATCCATCTTTCCAATTGTGTAAGAGTTTTACCTAGTTGAGATTTTTCATTTTCTTCTTTTTTCAATTTAAGATATTTGAAATTTTTTTTTTTGAAATGTATTTTCTTGCTATTGCAATAATACTGTTGCTAATCATATCCTATCAGTTATTTAATCAGTTATATTTTTATTTTTATTTTTTTTTGTTAAAGGCTATACTTGTAGTGATACTTTATTGACTTTATATCTGGTTAGCTATTACAACTATTTTTACAGAGATGAGAGTATAGCTAGTCACATATGCAACTTTTGGTTGCCTATTTAAATAGTCCACTCTAAGGTTTTATACTAGATGCTGTACCTATAACCTACTAGAAAATTATCTATTTAAATCCTCTGATTATTCACCCTGTTATATTGGAATCCCCAACTAATCCCCATATATACCTAACTAGTATACCATCTAAGCAGTATGGTATCTACCCTTTTTGTACTGGTTCCTAGGCCATTACACATTTCAGAATACATTACCTGCCAGTAAGGTGCAAGAGCCTCCTGTTGTTAACTATCTACCTACTTTTAGAATACTAATACAGGCTACCTTTACAGAGTTCACTTAGACCCCAGTACTGCCTTCACAGCATATCTTTAGTACTTTTAGTATGCCCTTGCTTTGAATCCAAACTCCCAATCCAGATAGCCCAGAAGGACTATGTTCTGTCCTTGGTATATTGAGACTGGCCCAATATCCTTTTCCTTCAGTCCGAAATCTGATAACCTGATTGGTAGTATCTCTCACCTGAGGTTCTTGCCTGCCTAAATCCTTTACATTGGTATTCATTTCCTAGGTCTAGCCTTTACAGTAGTACTGTCAAAGATCTGTGTTACCTCTCTGCTCAGAATTTCCAAGTGGGCTTTGGCTTCCCAGTTCTATAGATTTACATGATCCAAGGACTTATTTTAGATTTGCACAGCCCGATACTGGTTTGCATTCCTCTGTGTAACAGGTTACACAGATGCCCCAGACCTGCCAGTCATGCTGATGTGATCATAGTTACAGGTATCCTATCCCAACTGATCGACAGAATGCTATTGCCATAATACTGTCTATATATTACATAGGTGATTATCTAAATTTTGCCATCAGTGGATTTTAAACTCACTACCTACCACTTGGGGATATGACAACTTATCTACTTCACTAAGTCATCACACCAGTTATATTTTTTAATACCTTCATTTGTTTGTAAAAATCATTGCAGATCTTGAATGCTAATTTTCTTTTTTAGTACTGAATCAAGCTCTTGTTTATATTTCTTTCAGTCTTTTTTGGTTGCTTTATTATAAAAAAAGACTGTTCTTTTATAATTTTCTTTTTTTATTTCTGCTACACAATTTGGTGTAATCAAGTAGCTTAATTTCATTTTTGCTATAACTGCCTTGTGGTTACTATTTGTACAAATGTTTATTTCTTGAATTTCTGCTTTGTAGAGACTATCTGCTAACTCTTCTGTAATCTAAATATAATTGATTCTTGATTCTTATTTACATTCAACTATGAGAACTCTTTTGCATTTAGATTAATTACTTTAAATATATGACTAAACTTTTGTCTTTCTAGTTAGCTAAGTAGTAAATCTGGCTTTGCTTATTTTTTTTTTTGGTTTATTGGTCTGTCTAAGTTTAAATTTATTGTTGCATTAAAGTTTTTCATAACTATTATTTGTATGCTTAATAGTTTTTTAACATATTTGTTAATTATTGACTTCTGAATTATTTTTCTTTCTTCTTTATTGTTTGGAAATAGGTAGGCCATTATAATTATAATTTCAATCTGCTTAAAGAAGAAGCTAACAGAAATTATATATTCATTTGTTCTTTCTATATGGGCTAAATGTTTTTTCTATTTTTGGTTAATTAATAATTCTACTTTTGAACCTTTCTTCTTATCAGGATTTGCACTTGACCAGATGCTTTTGTACTCTTTTAAATTCTTTCTTAAAAAGAAACTTTATTTAACTGAAATGTTTGTTTCTGCTAAATTTACTATGTCTAGTTCATTGTTGATTAACCAATCATACAGTAATTCTAACTTTTGGCTATTTGATTTAAGCCTATTAATATTGTATGTTGCCAAATTTAATTCAATTCTTTCATTTATATATATTCTTCCTATCTTTAATGACTTTTTTTTATCATCTTTTGTTTTTTTGTCCAAATATAGAGTACTTTTTTGTGTTGAGTTAGTTTTTTTTCTTCTATTGTGTGATGAGAAGCTTGGCTCTATATTTGAAATTGTTGGTTTAACCTTGGTAATTTTTAGAAATGATTTGCAAGACTAGAGCTTGCTAACTCAAGTTTTGCTTTATGCTGTATTTCAAGTTTGTTTAGTCTGCTAATAATTTCTAATAGTAAGTCTTTAGTTAATATTTTTTTTTTCTTGGTAATTCTTTGTTTTCTTTTTCTTGATTGGTTTTTGAATCTTTGTTCAAATCCTTTATGCTATATTTTTATTTCATTTCTTGGTTATCCTCTTCTTTGTTGATCTAACTTTTCTTTCTTAATGGTTTACTTTTTTTCCTTAATACTTTTTTTGTTTATAATCTTTCTAAAAGATTGAGTGATTGTAATATCAGAATGGTTTTGATTGTGCTGATTCCAAATCTTCTTGGTTTGCAAAGGTGACAATTGCAAATCCTTTGGGGTTATCATTGCTATTAGTTGGCATAAATACTAATTTTGCTCTTTTATTTTTAAGGCTTCTTAGCAAAAGAACTTCAAAAGCTTCTTTGAATACTTCTAATAGTTTTGCTGTAAAAAAACTATTTATTTCTTTGCTCATAATCTTTTTCACCTTGTGTTACTTATACCAATTTGTTGTTGTTCAATGAAAGTAACCAAGGCATTTCTGTATAGTTTCTGATCATTGTTTCAATTATTACTAGTGCTTTAAACTGAGATTTTTTAATTCTTACAACTTTTGCATTTCTAATACTTCTACATATAAATTTAATTTTTTTATGACTAATGTTTGCTGATAAATCTCATATAGTCAAATAGTTTAGATTCTCTATTTTCTCTTTTCTCTTTTAGTATAAATTGGTTTGGTTTGTTTGCTTTGTAAGATGCAGTCTGTATTCAGTCTTCTGTGAATTTAGCACTGTTTGTTTAGCTGTGCTGTTTTTAAAATTTTGGATTTGCCTTTCTTTATTTATATTATAGCTAAGTTTACTTCTTTGTTTTTCTGTTTCTATAGAAATGAGCTTATACTAATTACCTTCTTTTCTTAACATTTTCTTACTTGTTGTTCTTCTGCTATATTTACAATCAAAGTTTACTATAATTCAATTATTTTTATTCTAAAAACTTACTTCTATCCTTTTGATGTGTTTGTCATTTCTAAGTACCCACATTATAAAATTAATTCGGTACTCTTTTGTTTTACCTAAAATCTTATATATTGGAATTTTTACTTTAAATGAGTTTTCTTTGTTACATAATTTATTTTATGATAACCAAAGACTATCTTCTAGTGGTGCTAAGTTGATTAGTTCTTTTGAATTTATTTCTTGGTCTCTAGCATTTTTCTTTTTATTAGCAAGGTTAGAGTTATGTTGACTTGGCTCTATGCATTATGCCTTTGAAAACACTCTACTTTATCTACTTTTGTTTTTATCTTTACTAATCTTGACTGCTGACTTTTCTAGATTTGTTAATCAGTAGTTTTGGTTTGATGTACTAGCTTCTATATTAATAATAAGATTTTTTATGTTGTTAATAATATTTTAACTGTTTTCTTTTGTTATTTCAACTATTGGTTCTTCTTGTTTTTAGACCAGTTGGTTGAAAGCCAATGTTTTTATCTTCTTTTTCTACTTCTATTTTATTTTTTTTCTTTAATATTGTTAAATTACTCATATTAGCTATGTAGTTAATTGCTTTTAGATTGTGTTATATCATTCTTGCTTTTATTGCTCATTTTTCAATTAATGTTTTTTCAAGACTTTTAGTTTCAATTTGCCTTAACACTTCAAGAACTTGATCATAAATCAATAGATCCTGTTTTGTAATTTCATTTGAATTACCAATTGCTATATTGTATGCTAGTTGTTCTATTGTTTAAACTATGTAATATTGTATCTTTTAGTGCTTTAGTTAACATATTGCTATCTAAGTAACTAAGATTTTTTTTGCCTGCTTCTCAAATAAACTTAGGTAGCTCCTGTTTGTGTAATTTATTCATCTTCTAATCTATGCTTAAATGATAATCAACTAATATCTATTAGTAGTATTATTCTAAATTTTTTTAAAAAGAGTTATGTGCTTTTCTGTTGTTGTTTAATTGCATGATTGTTGTTTTCTTGTAATCTATTTACCTAGCCAAAAAAAAACATAATCTATTGCTTGTTTACTTTGTTGTTTACATGTTTTTGTGCAATATAATTTGATCTTCTAAACTGAAACTCTACCAATTCTCCAAATTTTTAGAAAAAATTTTAAGAAAAAAACTAAATTGTTTTTTGTGCTTTGTACTTGATCCAAAGAAAAAGAAGCTTCTATTAAACTTAATTTTGTTTTTGGTCTACTTTCTTTTTCTTTAAGTTGTCAGAACAGATTTTTTAATTTAGTTTTTGCTTACTGCTACTATTTTTGTTTTGTTTATTTTTGAAACAAAGAATCAGCAAGAAGAGTTGAATTGAATAAATTAATTAAGAATCTAATAATTAATTGATTAAAATATAACTTATATAATAATAAATTAACAATAACTTAGAATTTTCAATAAATAAATTTTTTTTTAAATATTAAGGTAAATACTTGTAATCTAGAATTTTATTGATAATATATTTGGCTAATAGTTATATAACAACTACAAAGAGCAATTATAGAAAGAGTATACAACTAGCTACTTGTACAATCTTAGTTATTGTTTAATTTAAGTAGTCTGTCTAAAGGTTCTATACTAACTGTCATATCTGAAACCTACTTGTAAGTTTTTTATTTAAATACTTAATTCCATATCTATCTATTTATTTCTATTTACTAACAACTCTGGCTGATGCTAGTGAAGATATACCATGGCCACTAAGTCTTTAAAGCAGTTCACTTATATAGAAAGCCTTTAACTTTGTACTAAACCTTTTAGAATCTTCTGTATTTTATTTTTATAACTGATTTAGTAATGCTATAGCTAAAACCAACATTTGCAGTCAGAGCATACCATTAAACTGCTATGCTTTTGTAGAATTTATCTAATCTCAATACTGACTTTATAATATATTTTTACTACTTTGGTATTTAATTTAAATTTTATCAAGCTTTTCAGATTAGATAGCTCAGAAAGATAAATTGTAACTATATCTCTAGTTTACATGTTCTCTGATATATAATCTTTTTCTTCAGAATAAATTTTGATGGCCTAGCTAATTCTATTTGGCTTTTTTCAAAAACTAGCTCTTTGTTCAACTTCATAAGTTCTAGCTTTGTTTTATAGGTTTAGTCTTTATAATAGCATTATCAAAAGTTCAGGCTATTTCTTTATTCAGGTCTTCCAAGTAAACTTCTGTCTTTTTAGTTTTTATGATTTATATAGCCATAAAACTTATCACAAGTTTATATTATCTAGTATCAGTTTGTGTTCTTTCATACAAAATACAACTGTTGCATAAATGTCATATAATCTTTTAGTTAGGTTAGTATAACATAAGTAACAGATATCTAATTCCAACTAATAGTAAAAGATAGTTAACTGTAATACAGAAAGAATTTCAAATTTTTACTAATATTAGGATTTGAACTTTAGATCTGTCACTTGAAAGTTAACAACCTAACTACTTCACTAGATCATTACACCCTTCTTTTAATAAATAAATTAAGAAATAGATAAATTAAATTAAATAATAATATTGAAAAAATTTATTAATCTATTCTAACTTCTAATTAGCTACTAATTATTTACTTAGTGAAGAATTTATATTATTAATTAAATTTTTATACTATGATAATGAAGTTAAGAGCATTTATAAATTAAATAGTAATAAATTAAATAGTAGTAAATTAAATAGTAATAAATTAAATAGTAATAAATTAAATGTAATAAATTATGTTTTTTAAAAAATAATAATAAGGAATTAGTCAATTTTTAAATAAAAGTATATATAAGTGTTGCCAAAAGAAAACCAGTTATCAATTATATAAAAATCTATATAATTGATAACAGGTTTTCTTTTGACAGCACTTATATAATAATAAATAAATTATTAATATAGTTAATAAATAAATAAATAAAATAAAAAGCTATTAGTTTAAGTGATAGCCTATTTTTAATTATATTATAAGTAGAGTTTTATCTAATAAAACAATTTAGAATAGGCTTATATGTTTTTTCAAACAGCTTAATATATTGAGATAATGTATAAATAGCAGAATTAAGTTCTCAAATTTTAATTATTTAAGTATAATAATTTTTTTTTTTTTTTTAGAATGTAGTGACTTAGTGAAGTAGATAAATTGTCAACTTTCAAGTGGTAAATTGTGAGTTCAAAACTTACTGACAATAAAAATTTAAATAATCACCTATATAATATATAGATAATATTATAGTAATAGCATTCTGTTAATCAGTTAGGATAGAATACCTTTAACTATAATTATATAGCATAACTGGCAGATCATAAGGCATTTGTATAATCTTGGTTATACAGAAGAATGCAAATTAGTACTGAGCAGTGCAAACCCAAGATAAGTTCTTGTAGTTATATAAATCTGTAAAACTAGAAAACCAGAATCTACTTGAAAAGACCTAAGTAAAGAGGTAACATGGATCTTTAATGGTACTACTGTAAAGGCTAAATCTAAAAAATAGATACTAATGTGAAAGAGCTAGATAAGCAAGAACCTTAGATAAGAAGTACTATCAACCAGATTGTCAGAACCAAACCAGAGAAAAAGAATATTAGGCTAGCTTAATATACCAAGAACAGATTATAGTTCTATCAGGCTATTTGGATTAGGAGTTTGGGATCAAAGCAGAGATATACTATAAGTACTAGAGATATGCTGTAAAGTAGATGCTGAGATTTGGGTAAACTTTACAAAAGCTAGTCTTGTTAATATTTTGTAAAATAGATAAGTAGTTAACAAGAAGATATCTCAGAACCTTACAGTCAAGTAACATACTTTAAAATATATAATAGCTTAACAGATATACAAAACAAGAAGGCTAAATGTTGAATTAAACAGTACTTAGTTGTACAAAACTAGGTGATACTTATCTAAGTATAATATAAGAATTAAAGTATTTAAATAAGTACTCTCTTAGTAGGTTACAGACATGGCAGCTAATATAGAACTCTAGAGCAGATTACTCAAATAGGTAACCAAAAGTTATATGTATAGCTAGTTGTACACTTATCTTGTATAAGTTATATGTAATGCATTAACCAAAAATACAAATAAAGGCAGTAGCTACCAATAATATTGGTTTTAAAACAAAAAAAAATATTTTTTTTAAAAAAAATCACCAAAAAAGTTTTGCTAAATTTATATTAATACTTTACAAACATCTTTCTCTATTTTAGCTAAAGCTTCTCTTGCTGCCAAATTAAAAATATAATTAAAGTATTAGAATCTAAGTTGTTTAGAGTTTTATTCTAAATTTTCTTTTTTTAACTTTATAAACAATTTATAAACAAAAGCATTATTATTTGAAACATTATCTAAGTTAATAGCAAAAAGCTTCTAAGAAAAAAAAAGTCAAACTATTTTTTTATATAAAATAAATTTATTTTATACTAGCTTAGCATAAAGCCAAATTAAGTTTAACATAATATAAATTTGGCTTTATGCTAATTTTAGTATAAAGCCAAATTTATTTTATGCTAAACTTAATATTAAATAAATTTAGCTTTATGCTAAGCTAAAATAAAGTAAATTTATTTTATGCTAAGCTTAAATAAAACTAAAAATTTTTTATATATTTAAACTAGTCTTTTTTTAAGCTAAAGCTTTTATTTAGTAGTTAAAATATAAGGACTTATAACTAAGATCTTAAAAGAGTTTTCTTATTAGAGAATACAACTAGTTATATATACACTTTTAGTGTCTAATTAAGTAGTTTACTAATAGTTCTATACTAGCTGTTATATCTGCAATCTAACTAGGAGCATTGCTTATTTAAACCTTCTGTACTGCAATTCTTACTGTATTACTAGAGCATCTTCACTATATAAGTTAGTCAAAAAGGTCTAAATACTTACCTGTACCCTTAGACTCTATATCTTGTTTTATACAATGTATCCTTAAAAGCATCATTACTAGAGCCTTTTATGTTCTATATACAGCTAATCTAGTTTTATATAACATGCTATAATTATCTAATACTTGTAGTTAGAACTAATCTTAAACTACTATATTATACTATTTCTAGTTTTGTAAAATTCATCCAAATCTTAGTACCTATCTTTCTAACATATTTTTTATTATCCCCTACTAACTGCAACTTAGAACTAATAGGCTTTTTAGATTTTTAATTCAGATAGCTCAGTATAATATACCTTAGTATTCTTTTTATTTAATAATTTTGACAGCCTAGTTGGTTATATGCTTCTCTATATATTTTATTATTTAGTTTATTTGCTAGTTTTTATAAAGATGTTTCATAGACTTTCATCAGTCTGATAGCACTATTAAAAGTTTGTGCTATATTTTTACTTAGAAATTTTCAAGTAAAATTTGTTTCCTCAGTTTCTTAGTCTTCTGCACTTAGTGGTCTTATCATAGGTTTGCATTAAGTCTTATATAATATTAGTTATTAATATTCCTCTATGTATATATAATATTACATTTTGTATAGATACTCTGAGCTTCCAATAACAAGTAAAACCTAATTTAATATATCTGAATTACAGTTGCATGAGGCCAACTAATTGATAAAAACAATTTCTGTAATACAAGTTAATTTTTAAATTTTGTTATAAGTAGAATTTAAACTTTAGACCTGTTACTTAAAAAATAACAATTTAACTATTAGGATTACTATTCTTGATAAAGCTAAATTTATATAAATATCTTTAATATAATTTTATAATTTTTTAATACTTTAAATAAATCTATTATAAATATTTATTTTATTATAATTTTTACTTAATAATCTAAAGTCAATTAATATTTTTTAAAGGATTCAATTGTTATCTATATAATAAGTTATAACAAAAATAAATGTTTTGTTATTAGGTGATATCTAAAAGTTTGATATAAAAAATATTCTAAAATTTATAATAAAAAAGTATGTTTATAGTATTGTAAATATAAATATATATATATAATATAAATAAAATAAAATAGCTTCAATTAAATAAAAATAATAATTAATTATTTTAAATAAATAACTCTAATTAAATAAAAATAATAAATAAATAATTTAAATAAATAAATAATAACAATAAATAATTTAATAAAAAAAACTTTAATTAAATATATAAACTTATATAATAAGATTTTTAATTAAATTTAATATATCATATTAATACAGTTATCTTTCTTTATAGTTATCTTCTATATAATTATATTCTTCTTATAAGTATCATTTTTTAAAAAATTATTAGTGATATATTTATTAAAAAAACTTTATATAATTACATTGTTATTAAATTTTTATTTTTTATTTTTTCTTTAATCTTTGACTAGTCTTGCCAAGATCTTTCAGCAGTCTTTGTATTTTTCGAACTAATGTTCTCAATATATTCCTGGATCTGAACCTCAATCTCTTCCAGTTCATACTTTTAAACTTTCCAGAAGCGACTATTGTACTGATCTCTGCCAGTATCAAAAGTCTTCACCAAGCTTTATCAAGAACCAACTATCACCATGAGTTCATATAGTATCTTTCATTGTTAGACTTTCAGTCTCACATTACGTCTCATGACTTCAGTTATTCCAAATTAGGTTCTAACTCATGTTCATTACTAGGTGGCTTCTCAATCACAGGTCACTTGTCTTTTCTAGAAATAAGTTTGTCTGATAATGTTCTGGGTCCCTGGTGCTACAGTATTGCAGTTCCCTATTTTAGAAATGCATCTCTACAATTGCCATTACTAGAATTTGAACTACCAACCTTGTGATTTGTGACCTCAGAGCATAACTGCTATGCTATCAACCCTAAAGATCTTATTAAAATTTTATAATTATATTATTTTTATATAAAACAGCAGCATGATTATAAAGAAATATAACTGTACATTATACTATATAATAAAAAATATAAATATTCATATTTAATAAAATATTTCACTAGCACTCTTAAGGTTAAATTAAAATAAATTAAAAAAAAATTAAATTAAAATAAAAATAAATTAAAAAAATAAAAAATAAAATAAAATAAAAATATAAAAAAAAATTAAATTAAAAAAATAACAATAGTAAGCTTATTTTTAACTTTTTTTTTCCAAATTATAAAGTAAAATTGCTTTTTTAATTGTATTAGCTTTAACTAACTGTACTTTAAGATTCAAATATTTTATAATTTCAATTAATTCAAAATCTTTAATTATTATAAATAAGTGTTAATGATTAATAAATTAGACAGAAAACATATTATAAAGCTTTATATTATTAATATTAACTAATATTAAGTCTTTAGAATTCTATAATTTTTTTTTTGATATTAAGATGATCTTTTTGGTTCAAGCTTTTTATTAATACTTATAGCAAGTATATGTTTTATATAGATGTATCTATAATGAACTATTAGACAAGTGTACAACTGGCTACATGTGTAACTTTTCTATATTACCTATTTAAGGAGTCTGCCCAAGGGTTCTTTACTAGTTGCCATACCTAATATCCCTGCTTAGATGTTTTATTTAAACCCTCTGATCTAACTTTAGTATTAATTTTATCAGGTTACAGACCTGAATCTATTCACATTCAACCATAGGACTATAATCCTTAGACTATTTTTATTTTCAAAGTAAATCTACCAGAGTGAGCCATATTTCCTTTTATTACTAACCTAGTTTAACACTATTGCCAAGACCAACACTTGCAGTCAGTATTACTTCTTAAACTACTATTACCTTTGTAAAGTTCACCCAAACCCTGGTACCCATTTTTCTGACTTCTTTTTTATCATCTCCTACTAGCCATAACTCAGAACTAACCAACTCTCTAGACTCTCAATTCAGATGACCCAGTATGGTATACTTATATATTCTTTTTCTCTAGCAATTTTGACGACCTGGTTGGTTATGTGCTCCTCTACATATCTTTGTCATCCAGTTTATCTGACAGTTCCTATGAAGGTGTTTCATGGGCTTCTATCAGTCCAATGGCATCATCAAAAGTTTGTGCTACCTCTTTACTTAGAATTTTCAAATGAGTTTCCATCTCTTTGATTTCTTAGCCTTTTATGCCTGATAGTCTTATCATAGGTTTGCACCAAAGCCTTATATGACACTGGTTTTTTACATTCCTCTATGTATATATACTGTGTAATGTTACAATTTGCATAGATGCCCTGAGCTTCTAATGTTAGGTGGGATCTGACTTGGTGTACCTAAGATTACAAATGCCCAAAACCCAACTGATTGGCAAGAAACAGTTATTATAACATAGGTATAATTTCCAAAATTCATTATCTGTGGGAATTGAACTTTAGACCTGCCACTTGAGAGTTGACAACCTATCTACTTCACTAGGTCACCACACCCCTCTTTAGGATTCTATATAATATTTTTTAAATTAAATTAATAATAATAAATCAATAAAAAAAAAAAAAAAAAAAAGAACTAATTAGAGTTCTAAAATGCCAGATATGATACTATTAAAACATAATGCTTAATACAAATATTATATTTTAATAATATTATGTTTGATATTTGCAGAACTTAAAAACTAACCTTTATAAACACATCTTTAATAGTACCATATTCACTTTGTGTTTTTTTTTTATTAAATTTTTCTATAATAACATACTAAGTTTAATGTGCACTTTTCAAGTAGTGCCATAATGGCCTAATGATATCTTTTTTTCTATAAAAAAACTCATTATGATTGCACTTTGATATTGTATATTTAGCTATTTTTTTTTTTGTTATACAAACCTTTCTAAAAAAATCTTATACCTCACTTCTATTACTTCACTTGCTAGTTGTACTACTATTATTATTAGCATCATTATCATAGTTATTACTATAGTTATTATTATAATTAATGTTATAATTCTTATTATATGCATTATTATTATAGAAGATGTTTGATATAACTTCTAATTCTATAAATATAAAACTTATTATTAGTTGGACAATTTTTTTTCTTAACCTAATCTAATTAAAGATATTTAAATTATTATAATCAATATTACACTAATTATTTAATTAATATTCTTATTATTAAAATTATAAAATATATTTATCAATTTTTTTAATATGCAATACAATATATTAACTAAATAAAAAAAACTGTATAAGTTAAAGTTCTATTTATATGATAATAAAAATTTTAAGTTTATTATTATTATAATTATAAAATATACTTATTTTTTTAATATACAATACAGTATGTTACTAAATAAGAAAAAAGTATATAAGTTAAAACTTTATTTATATAATAGTACAAGTTATAGTTTATTGAACTTAATTTCTAAAAAGTATTTAAAAATTAAGTCTGCTAAACTTTAGAATGCAAACTTTTTTTAAATATTTTATATTTAAACTCAAACATGTTTATAAACTTTAAACTGAACCTATACCAAATTTATTATCATGTTCAAGTCTAGTTCAGATTTAGGAATTATGAGTTTAAGTTTAAATTTAGGTTCAAAATTAGTAAAATTTACTGTTTAAATTCAGTTTAAGTTCAGGTTTGATCTAAACTGAACTAAACTTAAACTGAACATAGAAATCCTATTTATAACTAACTAGTAAAAACTTTACTAGAAGGCTATAATAATACTATTATAATTAAATAATACTTCGATCATATTTAATTTAATATTTACTATACCAAATTTTTATTATATAACTACCTTCTGCTACTTTCTTATTTACAAACTATTATTTTTTTTTTATAATATATTAATAGCTTTAATACTTACTTAATAACTCTTATAACTATACATTAACTATCTTTGTTAAAAATACTTATAGTGAAGCTTATATTTATCTTTTATATGAACACAAACTTTTACTTAATTACTTTATTTTATCAGTTCAAGCTATTTAATATTATCTAAACATTCAACTAAAATTAAATATATCAATACTAGTTTTTTCTATATCAGCATCTTTAGACTATTAGTTTTTTTTTACTCTTAATTATCTATCTTAATTAAACTTAAATTTTCTAACCTATCAACTAAAAGCATAATATCTATTATTACAATTGTATTCAATAATTTATTAACTTTATTATTCTAATTTAATATTAATTTCAATATTTCTAATTTTAGCTACATATTCTCTTCTAATAATTTATCTTATTTTAATTTCAATTACCTATTTCAAGATAACATTCTATTAAAGCTATATAGTATTTTTGTTACTTTTTTTTTAAATCTTACAATCTGTATTTATTTATTTTTTTTTTTTTTGAGTTAAGGTGAGGTCATGCCTCAGGTCTGTTTATTTGAACATATTGTTACAGTTTGTACAACTTTTTACATTATACA
>CAJVQA010003011.1:0-20499 GCA_910591915.1 Cetraspora pellucida
TAAAGTTTAATATATTAACTATATCATTTTCTGTAGTTCGGCTTTTTGGAAAGTTTGGTTCAAATGATCATCAGAAATAGTTCATTTTTGTACAATATAATTCCTAACCCTGTATTGTATATATATTCTAATATATATATATGATAGAACCAAGTAGATCAAGATTATATTGAAGAAGCATGAAAGGATAACTATGAAGTTTCTAAAATTCTTCTGGAGGAAATTCTTTCAACAATTGAACAAACAAAAATTGTAGAAATTTGGCGGTTGGCAATTTCTAGTAACTTAAAATTTTATTACATTATTTTAATATCTGATGGCTCTCATAGATGTATGTGCAATCTTTTAGTTACATACAGATATTTCTGTAGACATTTCTATAAAATTTTACAGTATTTAACAAGGGCTCAATGACACATAAGGCTTATCTCTGAGTGATGGTATAAAGATGATAAAATTAAAAATCTTGACCAGGTTCTTATGCAACAATCAACAATTAGAATCTGCCAAGATTCATCCAAAGCTGCCAATACATCAGACTTTAATTTGTCAACTACGTAGTAATGAGATTTATACATCTAGACTTTAACAAATCAACTCTAATTGGATGAAGTATGAATGGGCTTAAGGTATAATGCATAAAATGATCGACTAGCATTGGATATCGATTCTTATGAAGAAATGATTGAAATTTGTCAAGAATTTATGCTTAATAAACAGCAAATATTGAATAAATATGATCATGAAGAGCAGGGTAATTTGAATCTAAATGTACAGAATTCCATAATCACAGCAAGAAAGGGCAAGCCAGCAGAATGATTCAAAAGTTCTCTGGAAATTCAAAACAAAAAATTAAATTGAACTGGTGCATTACAATTAGTTGATATTAATCTTAATAATAACAATAATATCTCAGAACCAAATATCACAACTAAGGATAATAGAAAGACATATAGGAATTGTGGACACAAAGGCCATAATCACGCAACTTGTAAAGAAAACATTAATGTTGATTAGGGAAGTCTGTTAATTTGAAAATGTATCATGACATTTTTAACATATTTAATCGAATATTCTTTTGTTCTTATATTGTATGACTTTGAATAATGATTTGTTTAAAATCTATATTGACTTTAATAGCAAATTCATGTAATATTCTAGATTGTATGTATTTTATATTCTAAATATTGTTGTAAATTTGTGATATTGTATCAAATTTTATCATTAGGAATTTATAGTATATGATTTCAATATATAATTATTAAGCATCAGATTGAATCATTTGATTTATATTTCATCATAGCTTTAATCATATTATCCATTGAAGGTTAGGGTTAGTGTGAACAATACGAAAGCCTTGTTTACTGAGCTATAGTAAAAAAAAATGCTAGAGCAGAGGCAATAGCCATAGCAGAAACATCAACTATCCTTTGTGAAGCAAAGAATAACAAATTGATACTTTTCATAAATCCACAAATAATGTTATCTATCGAAGGTTAGAATTAGGATAAAACAATGCGAAAGTCTTGTTTTCTTAGCTATAATAAAAGAAAATGCTAGAGCATAGGCAACAGCTGTAGTGAAAGCATTAACTATCCTTTGCTTCACAAAGGATAACACATTCGAGTGATGCAAATCGAGTCAAATCGTCGAACAAATCGTGCAGCCTACTGGCCTGGTTGATCCAGCCCTGGCACTTTTCTTGAATCCACAAATATGTTAATCTAAGGTTATGTTTAAAGATTGGAGAGTTTAGCATTAACAGATTTCAAAATCAGGGTTATGTTAATGATTTCAGAATTTTAAAAGTCAATATTACACTATATAGTACTTTGCAAAATCAAATATTTGATTTAAATTCAAAATTTGATTTGATCTTGCAAAGTACTACACTGATATACATTTACTAATTTGTGTCTTTATTTTGAAGGTTTACGATTTGGAAAGATATAATTTATTAGGAGCTTTCATTCTACTCTCTTATTTTGGGCACTAAAGCTAAGCATTACATTGGTATTTTATATGGTTCAAATATTACCTATTAATTCCTCTCATATCTTCTGCAATTCTCAAACCTGATTGTAATTTGAACTTTAGTATTATTATCTAAAACTACTTTTATGTATATTTAATATCTCTAATGAAAACCTTATTTTTTGGTACTTTCAACTTATTTTCAGTTTGGTGTTCAATTTGGGTGCGCATGTACTGTACATACATACATATTTGGTACAGCAGTATCACTATCAAATTTTCTCTTTCATGTGATGATCATTCAATAGTGAGTTCGTTTTAATGTAATATTACATGATCAAGAAGATTAAAACCAAATGTTTGCTTTTCAAAAATCGCTTATTTCTCAAAAACCTGCATAAGAAATCATCTTTGGTGCTCTAACAAAAAAAATTTCTCGAGTAATTTTACTATTACCCTCCTAAAACCTAGCTATATTATAAATGCTAACCCTAACTTAAATGAATTTAAAGATTTTAAATGCTGTTACGTGAAAGTGAAAATTTTGATGATGATACTGGAGAAGATCATAAATTACATTATATATTGTTAGTTTATTGTTATAGTTGTATTTATTATATATTTTGATATTTATTTTATATTAAGGAGAGAAAATCACATCTGGTTAAAAATAGCAATTCTCTTATTAGTAATATATTTTAATTTATTGCATAAAAATTTATTATAATATTTAAGTTATAAAAAATAATTTATATATATTTTATCTGTAAAATATCAAAATAAAATTATATATTTTAATTAAAAAAAAAGATAGAGATTTGCTATTTATTATCACTAGTGATCATTATTAGTATATAATATAAAATAAAATTTTACTAACAAAGCTACTTTAGAGTTCTAATAAAAAAAATTCTCTGTAAAATTCTGAATATAACACTTTTTTTTTCTAACTTAAGTTTTTAAACCTTATTCTAAATATTAAAAAAAAATAAGTTTTGTTTTGATAAAAATTTAAATTTAAATATTGTAAATCACTGATAATAATCATCAGTAGTGAAATGTAATAATTTTCAAAAAGAAATATAGATAAACAAAAATATTTATTTTTAACACATAATTAACTTAATTTTATACTAAGATAATATATTTTTGTTTTTTAAATAAAATTAATTAATATATAATATTATATATAATTATTATTTTAAAATAAAAAAATATTTATTTTTAAAAGGAATGTGATAATCTAGTAAAATGGACAGGTTGTCAACCCCCAAGTGGCAGATCTAGTGTTCAAATCCCATAAACAATAAAATTTAAATAATTATATCTGTGTTATAGTAACTGTATCTCATCGACCAGTTAGACAAAAAAAAAAAATCTGTAATCTTAGATATACTATCTCAAATAGAAACTTGGAGCATCTATGCAAAATGTAATATTACACATATATAGAGAAATGTTAAATAATTGGTATTGCATAAGACTTCAGTACAAATCTATGATAAGACCATTGAGTGCATAACTCTAAGAAACCAGAATATAGAAATCCATTTAGAAATTTTAAGTAAAAAGATAATATGAACTTTTAACAATACTACCAGACCATTGGAAACTTCAGAAGAAATAACTATAATAGAATGAATGATAATATGTATAGAGTAGCACATACCAACCAAACAGCCAAAAATTATCAGAAGAAAAGAATCTTAGGATACCATACTAGGTTATCTGAATTGGTAGTCTGGAAAATCTTATAAGTTCAGAATAAGAAGAAGATATTAGAAAAAAAAGGTATTAGAATTCTAATGAACTTTACAAGAGTATAATGATTTAATGGTTAACCCTGACTGCAAGTAATGGTCTAGACCAGAGTGGTACTATATCAGCTGTAAATATGAGATATAGAAGACTTCAGTGAATTTAGTATAAAGTTAAACATGACTTAGTGACCATGGTATATTTGCAATAACCCTGCAATTAATAGAATAGAGGTGGATACAGGAACTAGAGTGTTTAAATAGGAAGTTCTAGGTATGGTAACTAGTGTAAAACCTTCAAGCAGACTACTTAAAATAGACAATGACTAAAGTTATATAAGTAACTAATTGTACACTCTTTTCATGATTACCTCTGTGGCTGTTGTACACAATAGTTATATGCCAACTAAACTCCTGGATTGCAACTACTCACCTTAATATTAAAAAAAAAAAAAATTATTATTTTTAAAATAAACAAAATTTATAAAATTTTAATTTAATTTTTAAACTAATTTTTTTTTTGTTTTATATAATTACAAAATTAAACTTTAAGTTTCTTAGTTAAGTTAAAAAAGATCTTTAGCTCAAAGTTTATAGTAAATTTATAAGTTTTTACTATAATATTGTTATAACCAACATTCTAAAAGAGATGTCCTATGCTTGCTAATAAAACTTCTAGTGATTTTGAACAAATTAGGTAATCCTGACCCTGCCAATCATAATTCTAAGGTATTTCGACCCGGAATTTTAGTGACCTCACTGTATAAATTTTACATTATAACAGTTAAACCTGTCTAAATATATACTAATATACTATAAGTAAATAAATTTATACAAAATTTTAAAATATATATAATTTCAATTTTATTAATAAAAGGTTCGTACGTAAAAGTTATGCTATTTAAATATTTTAAACTTTATATACATAATTGTTATACAAAATTTTATAATTTGATTGGTTAAATTATAAACCATATATAATTTAATTTTTTGTAAATATAAAATTGATATTTAGACCAGTTTGACCATATATTAAATTTGCATCAAAATTAAATTAACAATTTATATAATATTATATAAGTAAAGCAAAGAAAAAAAACAGCCTTTAAATTTATTTATTATATACATTTTAATCCAACGAATAAATGATACTGGCTTGACATATTTCAGAATCGAATTTCATTATGATATTAAGGCGTATTTATAAAAACCTGAAACTTGAAAATTTTAACTACTAAATATAATGCTGATCCTTAACTGTGCTAAGCAATATTCTTTTATCATCATATTCTTTTTTATTCATTATAAAATTTGCACCAAAGATTTCTTTGTTAGCTTCAACAGCAAGCCATATACTGTTCTATTCGCAATTGTAACCGAGAATTCACGGTTAACTTATCTCTATATTTTTTTTATTTCTTCAGTATTTTATAATCTGGAGACTGAGACTTTTGTTTAGTAGTGTTTAGTAGTATAAACGATGAATTAGTGAAAACGCATAGCTCGATAGGATTTATTCTTTAAATTAAAGACAGAATTGCTCAATTAGTTATGAATTAAATTTACCGAGTCAGGTTTTCGTTTTCCAAGAACAGTATTTGATGTTGCATCACCACCTGACTGTGCATTTTCTTGATTCTAAAGCAAATGACTCATATTAGTATGGTTACGATAGTCGCTTATATAAATTCATGAAAATTCTCAACAAACCTTTAGAGCATCAGCATGGCAAGTTGCGTGATAAATAACACCATCAACTTCTATAGCATTTCTAAACAACCATTCTTCATCCGCATCATTCCAGAAAACTTGAAATTTTTCTTGACAAATAGTACAAGGCCTACCAGCCCTTTCGGGATCAAACGGAACAATAACAGTAGATTCCTTGACTATCTCGTCCTTTTTTGGTTGTGATGCACCAACCGTGCTTTTAGCAGTGTTCGCATTTTCAAAGTCAAAGAAAGCTGGGGATTGTGTGTTTTTCATTTCTGCTTCACGTGAGTGAATCCAGTCCTTGATAAGATTAAATTTATAGAATTGCTCCTTAAAAGATTTTCCAATGCTCAAAAAGATTATTATGAAATTTTGAAAGCATGATATATTTACCGACCTCTTCACTAACAAACCAGCTTCGACTCTGTGCTTTCTTGGCCTTCTCTTTCATTCTACGGTTTTGGCGAAAATGCCAATCAAGATGTGCATCCATTTTTGCTTTACCCCCTTCATCCCTAGCATACCGAAAGCCGCATTGTTTGCATTGAAGAGGCAAAGCGTCATATAATATTGCGATAACACCATCACGCTTACTAGTGGTTTGAATGGTTGTTAAAATAATTGGCATTACCTTTTTATATTTCGTAAATTGTATTAGATTAGACCTACCGTTGGATGTCATTACTGGTTAATTGAATTTTTTCGAAATCATTCACATGCATAATGGTTGTTGGAGTATCACTAGCTGCAGAGCCTGATGGGGGTGGTGTAGGAGTACTTCCGCCAACAAATCCACCTACATTAGCGGATGTTACGGTTCCGCCTACACCCCCAACTATGTTCCCACTTCCAAGCAGACCGAAATCCATTAAATTTTTTACCAATGCATTGGGGTCAGGTACAAGGGTATTATGCGGTGGAACTGGTGGTGGTACCACGGACGCTGGTGGCATAGAAACCGGTGTAGGAACGGGAGGATTAAGAATGGGTACTAAATTTGATATTATAAGATGAAGTATATGCAGCATTAAGAAGAGTAATAATACTTATCACATACCAGTAAAAGGAAAATTAAGGGCATTCACAGAAGGAGGTTGAGTGGGAGCTGTCGAGGGAACGGACAATCGCGTAGCAAAGAATTGACGAACTTGTTGTATTTGATCATTTGTGAGAGGCGCTTTCTGAATAGCTTCAGAGAGCTACATGACGAGATGGATGTTTGCAAATTAAAAAAGTCTTGGATAAGAAAACAATTTAGAAATTATTGCTAACCTGTTGTAAACTTCCAAGTTGATTTTGATAATGTAAATCACTAGGATTTTGCAAAGCATATTGTTGGTGTTGAACAATCAATCGCTGACATTCTTGTAAAAGTCTTTGTTGATCCGGCGGAAGAGCAAACATTTGATTTTGTTGCAATGGTTGAGTGGGCTCTCTGGTTGTATACTAGTAAAACGAATGCGAATGAAAGAACGTTAGTCACCTTGCGAATGGTATAGCAATGTACGTGTCTTTAAATTTTATCGAATGTTAAAGGTTGAATCATTATTGGGCATAATGGCTGCTTTCATATTTGTGAAAAGGGGAAGGGAATAATACAATTTTATTTTGTTTTCAAGAGAACACTTCTCTTTCGTTTATTTATGCTTTTCGTTTATAGATATTTTTCATTATTGTTTATATGTTTTTCTTATGTTTTTTTTTTCTTTCCTTTTTTTGTTATAAGTATTCGTTTTTTTCTTTTTTTTTTTTAAAAAAAAAACTTCAATCTTTTTTGTTGTTTTTAATCTTTTTTGTTGTTTTTAATCTTTTTTTTTTTTAATCTTTTCATTTAATTTTTTTTTTTTAACTTTTTTTTTAATCTTTTTTTTTTTTTAATCTTTTTTTGTCTTATTTTTTTATCTTATTTTTTTCAGTATTTTTTTTTATTTATTTATTTATCTTTTTTTGATTATTTGATTCACTTGTAATATGATTAAACCGAGAATTCATTATACGTCGGTTACATCCCTTATATCCCTTTAATGTGAACAAGGTTGTTTACAATTGATGTATATTTGTTATTAATAGTATTCCCATCAACATAGCAACCAACATCGAAATTATTAGAGTGGCGAGTCTGGATTATCGATGAACTAGACATGCTGGACAATACAGTGTTTAAAGAAAAAAAGCATGACAATAATAAAGTAATATTACATGAAATTTCACGAAAATATGGAAGTAACTTATTCTTAAATAAATTATGAACATAGAAATCGTAGAGACGCAGACGCATACGCAAACGTAGAAAGAATAACAAAACATGAAAGGAACAAAGAACAAATCAAACCACCGAAAGTATTACGTCAACAAACTAACCTGCTGAGTATTGTAATATCCTTGTCGGTTTGGCGTTGCTGTGTATCCTGATATCCCATTGTTGTACCTAGTGTTATCAACCCATTGATTTGCCGTTTGTTGGACTGGTTGAACCTGGGTAACTGGTTGAACTTGCAACTGCTGATTTTGTTGTGATTGCTGTGCTTGTTGCTGATAATTTGTCAATGTGTTCTGACCCTGTAGGTTAAAATTTTTTAGAAGAAAAAAAAAGATCACATAATTTTTGATTTTTTCTGTCATTAGGTATGTGAAAAATAATCTAAGATGACTCTTACGATAGCCCCACTTAAGAAATTAGGATTGATATGAATATGTCTTCCAACATCTATTGATCCACGTGGTTGCAATCTCAACTGCTGCTTCAACAAAGCTCTTTCGATTTGACTAGTTACTTCAGTTGAATACACTGGCGCACCTGTTGGACCACTTTTCCATGTGGCCAAAACTCGTTCAAGTTTTTGTTTTGTTGGTTGATCTACGACATCATACGTATCCATAAAAGTATTGCAAAGATTTCGGGCGAACAATTGGATATATATACCACCAACATTTTTGCTAATAGAATCAAGGAGATATAACACGGGTAGCTTGTGTGGTGGCGGACACTTTACGTGGTAAAGATATAAAGAGAAATTAAGTTTAAAATAAACGCAAAAATCGAAAACGGCGTCAAGGCATTCCTAAATACTACTTATTTACTAGAAAGTTACTAGTATATGTAATAAGGTCTTTGATCCAATTTGCTTTGATATTCTAAAGAGAAAAACAACTTACTGTTCTGATTTGGTCTTCAATGGCTTGTACAATTGCCCTTGCCGCCGGTAAGTTCTCTTGAGCAATAATAGTTAGGTTTGTTATTATTGGCTTCGAGTTAAACGTCAAATCCTGTAGCGACGCTCGGTAATCTTGCCGAACACTCTCTAGATCAATTTCGAGACTTGCCATACGTTTTTTTTTTAGTATCCTTTTTTTTTTTAAAAAAAAAAAAATCTGGATTTATAAGACTTATATAACTTTGTAAAGCCTCATGCATCAGTCACGTGAATTACGCCAAGCTAGATGCATGGATTTGATGAATTGTTGATCGTCTAGCATAGTGAAAATAACCCGTGTTTTCTTAGATGCGCAGCCCGCATTACTCTTATTTGGATTTTTCATGCATGAAATGACTTCGTTATTTATTGGATAGATACAAAATCTCTTCTTTCCAAACTGATCCTTACGGCCGTTTCATGACATGCATTACGGGTTAACTTTTCTAATCAAGTTTGGATAGCTAATTTTATATTTATAGAAAATATAAAATCGAAATGTCAAATAATGTAACTTTTTTTTTGCCAAATTAGAGAACGCTACGTAGGCATCTGTCAAGTAATGTGCTTTTAGGAAAATTTTATTTAAAAAATATATTATCTGGATAGATAAATCTCAAAGAACAAATATTAAAATAAATATAAATGACAAGTTTTATATCTCAAAGTTTAGATATGTAATCGGTTTTTGATACTTCATAATACATTTTTAAATTAATTCTAACCTTTAACTTTATCTAGCATTTAATTCTAACGCTAATCCTAAATTTAAAGTAAATTATTATAAAAAAATAGATATATGTTGATATTGAGTATTGTTGATGGTTTTTTTTTAATATCATTTACCGTACTTCGTGATCATAGACCCGGGGTCTGATACTCAGATTTGATTTGAGAAGACCTAGGTCTATAACATAATATCAAAATATACGTTTCTAGGCTTTATATATATATTTCTTGTAAAAACTCTTCTTAACATTCCTTGCAAGACCCCCTGGGGGTCTGAATCGGGGTTTAAAGTAAGAGGCCCAGTGGTTTATGCAGTGAAATGCAGTATTTTTTTTTAAAAAAAAATTATATGATACAAGATGACAGGCGCAAAAGTTTATAAGGGAAGTGAAGATATTGTGGCGAAATTAACACTTTTATTTTTTTATAATTTATTTTTTTAATAATTTTGAACTTGCTTTACACTTATAATGCAAAAACGAGCTTTATATAAATTATGTGATAGAGAAAACTTTTTTTTTTAAATATTAAAGGTGGAGAAAAACAATTTTGAATTTCATGATTGACGGTTATCAAATATAAATTTTATTATTTTATCTTTTTTAATTTTTGCAAAGAGATCTTATTGGTAAGAAACTTAACAAATGGTATTTTTTTAGATTGAAAATAAGGTATGCTTAGAGAAAAAATTTCGAAACAAGTTTATGTATGTATGTATTATAGAACATTAAAATCGGGAATGGTAAAAATAAATAATCTCTTTCAACTTGTTTAGCAATATTAGATGTTGATTTATTAGTTTGTAAATAAAGAAATATTAGTTTTAATAAACAGGTATTAGAATTTTTAGAAGTTTTTTGTTTTTTGTTTTTTTTTTGATGTTAAGGTGATCTCTTTGGTATTTTGACTTTTATTAACAACTTTATTGGTAATGTAATTCTATGAACCATTACAGGAGAGCATACAATTGGTTATACATATAATTTTTCTATATTACCTATTTAAGGAGTCCACTTGAAGGTTTACTACCAATTGTTATACCTAACACTCTTGCTTAGGTGTTCCATTTTAAACTTTTTGAACCTGTAACTTGTATTAATTTACTGATCATACCTAGATGTTCAGATTATTGTTTCAACTTTAAGACTATTTTATTTTTGAAATAAACCTTTTAGAGTTTTTTGTACTTATTTTTACAGTTAATCTAGGTATCACTATAGCAGAATTAATACTTGTGTTAAAGTTATATCATTTAACAATTATATTCTTGTAAAGTTTACACAGATTTCAACATCTATTTTACAGCATAATTTTAGTATTTTAATTTACTTCTGTCTTTTGTTCAGACTTCCAATTTATATAGTCTGTGTAGACTATGACTAGTCTATTAATATATTAGATTGGTCTAATATTTTTTTTCTCTAGTTTGTTTTAATAGCCTGGTTGATGTTACTTTTAAAATTCCCAATTTAGAGTTTCTTGCTCAGATACTATGACTGAGTACTATGACCTTGATATCCATTTTCTAAGTCTAGTCTTTATAATAGGATTATTAAAAATCTGTATATCTTTTTACTTGAGTCTTTCTAAATAGACTTTTTGTTATTAAATTTTAATAGATTTATATAATTACAAGAACTTATTTAGTGTTTGCACTATCTGATTTGTCAATTTGCATTCTTCTATATAATTAGTTACATGGATGTTTCATAACCTGTTAGTTATGCTAGTATGATCACTATTATAGGTATTCTAATCCAATTATTATTATTATTATTTTTTTATTTATATAATATCAAGTAGAAAAAATAAAAATATATGAATATATCAATTAGATATAAATGTATAACTAAGTATTATTCTTAAACTATACTATTATTACTATATATTAATAACATCTAGTATGATATTATTTTTTTATTTTTTGTTATTAGTTAAATTAATTTCTATTAATTATTAACTATAGAAAAGAATAAAAAGAAAACCTTTAAGAATAGTTTAATTAATAAAAACAAAAATATATATTAAAATTTTAAGATCAAATTTTAGAAATAAAGGTATCTATATTAGTATTGAATATAAAAGTAATGTTATTAAGATTTGAAAATTGAAAAATAGATAAGTAAATATTAGTTTTCTTTTAGTAGAAGCAGAGATTCCTTATACTGATTTTCATTCATGATGTTTAATATTACAAGTTTGTCAGATGAAAGAGTTGAACTATTTGAGTAGAGAGTTAGATAGAAAGATAAAAAAATTGTTAGTTGATTGTTTTAGAATTAGTTGTAGTTGCATATATTGATTAAGAGTTATTGTTTTCTGTATAAGTAAAAGAATTATATTGTATATACTAAAATTAGAATAGAAGTTTTATAAATGAAGAATTTGTAATATTATATTTGAAAAAGTTTCTAAAAGATTTAATGAATTTAGAGCATTGGTAATCTCATTAATAAGAATATTCTTGGGGTTATAAAAGTGAAATGAGCATAGAAGTAAGTGTTCAGTATTTTCATATTGATTTCAATATGAGCAGTTTGGAATTAGATAAAGAAGAGAATAATGAATATTTAAATTAGACATTGTTGATAGATTGTTAAGAAGTATTTTGTTTCTAATAGAATATAGTTTAAGATTAGAATTTTGAGAGTTAATAATTTCAGTTAATAATAGAATATTTATAGTTGAAAGGTTTCATAATGATTTTAGTTAAAAAAGTTTGTTAAATATTTGAATTGAGAGTAAGTTCTTGCAGAATTTACATAGTTTATATATAATTGGTATTTGATTTCAAATAAAGAAAGTAGGTAAATAGAAGTACTCAAAATTAATTTTAAGTTTGGTTTTGTTAGCACTCTGTTTGGTGAGAGGGTTAACTATATTGTGTAAAATATTGTTTAAATGTAATTTGACTTTGTGTGTAATATAATTTATATTTTTGTGTTTTACTAAAATATTTAAGATTTATATAATGTTCCAATTATTTTGTTTGGTTGTAAGTTATAGTTATAGAGTATAGAATTGGTAAGAGTTTGAATAGTTGATAGGCTGTCAAGGTGAATGTGAATTTGATAATTGGCAGGTAAAATAAGAAATAAGAAACTAAGTACTGCTAATTCTGTATATGTAAAATTTGGTATATAGGTTATAGAGACATTAAATTTGATTTGTATATTATTCTCAAGAATCTAAACAATGTCAGTAGATATATTATCTGTTTGTAAATTTATTTATTTTTATTTTTTTTTTTATTTTTTATTTATTTTTAAAGCCAATGTTATTAGTAGCTATCGCCTTTATTGTGTTTTTGGTCAATGCATTACATATGACTTGTACAAGGTAAGTATGCAACTAGCCATATGTATAACTTTTGGTTACCTATTTAAGTAGTCTGCCCAAGGGTTTTACACTAGTTGCCATGCCTGTAACCTACTAGAAGGGTACCTATTTAAACACTCTGATCCTTATACTACACCTAGATGAATAACACCTAGTTCCTGTACAACTAAGTGCTGTCTAATCTAACATTTAGCTTTTCTCTTTTGTATGTCTGTCAAGCTGTTAAACATTTCAGAATATGTTACCTGATTGTAAGATTTCAGAGTACCTTCTTGTTAACTACCTATCTACTCTATAGAATATTAATAAGGCTAGCTTTTGTAGAGTTTATCCAAACTCTAGTACCTACTTCATAGCATATCTCTAGTACTTATAATATACCTCTGCTTTAATTTCAAACTCACAATTCAGATAGCCTGATAAGACTATAACCTGTCTTTAGTATATCAAGCTGGCTTGATATCCTTTTCTTCTAGTTTGGTTCTAGCAGCCTGATTGGTAGTACTTCTCACCTGAGATTCTTGCCTGTTTGGCTCCTTCATATTGGTATCTGTTTCTTAGGTCTTGCCTTTACAATAGTACCATCGAAGATCTGTGTTATCTCTCTACTCAGGTCTTTTTAAGTGAGCTCCAGTTTCCCAGTTCTACAGATTTACACAGTAACAAGAACTTATTTTAGGTTTGCACCACTCGGTACTGGTTTGCATTCCTCTGTGTAACCAAGGTTACACAGATGTCCTGTGATCTGCCAGTCATGCTGGTGTGACCATAGTTACAGGTATCCTATCCCAACTAATCGACAGAATGCTATTGCTATAATACTATCTATGTATTATATAGATGATTATTTAAATTTTCACTATCAGTAGGTTTTGAACTCACAATTTACTACTTGGGAGGTTGACAACTTATCCACTTCACTAAGTCACCATGCCCTCTGTTTGTAAATTTAATATTAAGGCATCTGTATTAGAGATGAAGATCAGTTAACATTTCATTAATTGGTCACTAATCAATTATATGCATAACAGATCAATACTTTGATTGATCACTATGTTTTAACTAGTTATATTATTTTGATTAATCACCATATTGTGATCAGTCATATTATTTTGATTGATTATCAAAGCTTTGATAGTTTGATCAATCATTATGCCTTAATCAGTTATATTTATATAAAATTGTTTTTTCTTTTATATATTAATAAATAAAAAAATCGATTATTTGAATATAATATTATAAATAAAAACTCTTTCCAGTTTACTTCCAGAAAAATAGAAAAAGCAAAAATTAGTATACACGACACAACAGTTTACTCTAAAAACTCTAGTAGGCCCAAGGCTCTAATATCCAAAAAGCGAAAAATACTAACTACAAATATGAGCAAGACATAATACAAGAAAATTAGAACAAGTCTTAGCAAGAAAAAGGTCTTTAGCCTTGCAAATACTAGAAAAACCAATGTTTTAAAGAAAAACATCAATAGAGACAACACTAACGAGGTTTCAGAACCAAGTACTGAGAAACATATATTAGACTGGGCCAGTCACTTAGAAAATGAAATTAAAACCAAAGGCAACAAGGAAATTACCCAAAGTCAGCAAAAAGCAAAGCAAAAAAACATATCAGCAACAGACACAAAGAATGATGATAAACAAGACAACAAGCAAGAGTCTAAAGAAAATAAACAAGGACACATAAGTATTAACAACAAACACATGTTAGAACAAAACAAACAAAAACATGTAAACTTAGACACAAGCATAGCACATGCACAAAATAGCAGCAACCAATCATCTACAGAAACAACAGATGAACAGATTAACCAATCCAACACGGAACTTAATGCAAATGCAGAAGAATCACTGAACAGGAACACAAGACCAAAGCAATAGTCTGACCTATTTGCAAAATTTAAAGGAGGTAGAGCAACTTTCACAAACTCATCTTCCAGACACTGTATCTACTTGAAAAATGAAAATGCCTTAATTGTAGATATAACAAACCTCAACAACATATTTACAAATGATATTATTATAGCACTCACTGCTAGCCTTGAAGAAAGCCTATTAGCAGCCAAAGTACATACATCAAGAGGCAAAAAAGCCTCATTAGAAATGATCTTTAAAGACAAGGAAAAAGTGCAACAATATGCCTTAGAAGGCATAACACTTTTTAAACAAACCTTACTCAGATATATTCCAATAAACTTAAAACATTCTTTCCTCATCATCAAACTTAGAAACACACCAATGGGTGATGCCAAGCATATCAGCAACCACATTTTGGAAGCATTTCAAGATGTGGGCCAGATTGCTTCAATCAAACTATTACTTTATAAAGGCACTACAGTATGCTCAGATCAATGGCTGATAACATTTGAAACTACAAATGACCCAGACCTAACAAGTAAAATTCCAAAAAGCACACATATTGATAACCACAAGATCACAACAGAATGGAAAGAAGCACCAAAAGTATGCTTTTTTTGCGAAAAAGAAGGGCATATTAAAAAGGACTGCAAAGAGCTTAAAGAATCTATAGAAGTAAGATGTCTTTTAAAAATAGCAAGAGAGAAAAGAGAAAAAGCAAAACTCCAAAAAACTACATAAAATATAACTGAATTAAGTCCAAACAACCTGTATGCAAAAAAATCAAAAGGAAAACTAGTTCAAAAAACAGCAACATTAGAACTATTCTTTAGTGAAAACAACCCATATGTTGAAACAACAAAAGAAAGTATACAAATAACTGAAGAACAAAATAAACACATGTTAGCATCAAACTACTCTTCAGATGCAGAAGAAAAAATGTTGTTGGACCCAGAAACTGAACCTCCAAACAATGCTTCTAGTAACAACAAAGTTATATATGAGGCCCAAGAAACTGAACCTATTAGCATAACAGCAACCTATTACTTACCAGAGAAGAGTTTAGAAGAAACACCGTTCACAATGGTTATTTATAGAAAACAAAAGAAAACCAAAAAAGAACAAACAAAAAAAGGACACCCTTATATAGGAGCAGAGGGCTCTCAAAGCCATCTGCCAGTTAGAAATCGCTCTTAAGGCTTCAAGCCTAGTATAGCACTTATACTTAAAATATTACAATGATCAAAATCATTACACTGAATATAAAAGGACTAAACAACAAGTCTAAAGCACAAAAAACATTAATACTACTAAAGTCATACAACTTAAATATAATATTTATTTAAAAAACTAATCTTAAAGATTCAGACACAAGAAACTTTTTAGCAAAACAATGAGGTTATGACTTATTCTGGTCTTCAAAAATAGCAATTCTAGCCAGAAAAAGAAACATCAAACTTACTGATACTAAAGAAACTCTAGGAGGACAAATAACCACTGCCAAGGTTGAAATCAAACAACAACCATTTCTAATTACAAATGTTTACGCACCTCCAAGCCTAGAAGACAGAATCTCTTTCTTTAGAAAATGGACTCCAATTCAAGATAATAAAAACATCTGTATTGTAGCAGAAGACCTGAATACTAACCTGGACCCTAGCAAAGATAGAATAAGCCAAGCAGCATCTCAAAATAATCATTCAAGGGATATGGTTAAATACCTAATGAAAGAATATACAGATACAGCAGTATGCTCTAATGAAGAAAAATTTCTCACATTTTACTAAACAATACAAGGAAGCCAAAAAATGGCAATCAGATTAGATTATATCTTTATTGAGGCAAGCTATAGTTACTTATGCAAAAAAACCTACACTCGCTTCAGCAACTCAGGCCATCTACTAGTAGAATGTGAACTTAGCCTCAAAAGTTATCAAAGCTACAAGTCGATATGGAGATTTGACAGAAAAAGCTGAAATGTTCCAGAATTAAAAACAGACATTATACAAGAATTGCAGAGCATTCAAAATACAAATGATTGGGATCTACATAAATGTATTATCCAATCTATAATCAGGGCCTACAAACTTTACCTATCTCCAGAGAAAAAAATACAAAAACTACACAGAAGAATATGCAGTTTAAATAACAAGATCGCAAGAAATCCAAACCTTGAAGAACTAAACATAGTAATTGAGAGGTACAATATAGAAATCCAAGAAAAACTTAGTCTACTGTCCAATAAATAGTGAATTAGATTTAATGCCAAATGGATAGAAGAAGGAGAAAAATTTACCAAATACTTCTACTCACTATATAAAATAAAATACTCAGTATCCTGCAGCACTAAAATAGAAATTCCAAACCACTCAGACAATACGTCACAAGAACAAACCTTGGATTACATAAAAGAATCCTACCAGGAAACTTATAAAGAAGAAGCTATTGACAAAGAAGCAGCTTTACATATCACAAGTAATTTAGCTAGTGTCCTATCACAACAAAATAATTTGCTTGAAAAAACAATTACAGAAACGGAAATCAGTCAGGTTATCAACAAACTTTCAAATAACAAAGCTTTAGGAACAAATGGCCTAACATATAAGTTTTACAAAGACACTACTAAACTCTTCAATGAAGTGCTAGAAACTGGACAAATTCCACTATCTTGAAGTAAAAGTCTTATTATATTAATTTCAAAAAAATCCAATGAACTAACAAACATAAACAATTAGAGACCAATATCATTAGTAAACTCAGATGCTAAGATCTTTATGAAGATTTTAGCAAATCGAATCAACCCAATCTGTAACAACATCATCAGACCAGCTCAACAGGCCTTTATTGCTAAAAGATCAATTGCAGATGCAGTGCTAAATGTCTTGACAGCATTGAGAAATCAAAAAGATCAAACAAAACAACATTGAATCTTGCTTTTAGACCAACAAAAAGTATTTGACAGAATTAATCATCAATTTATACATCTGGTGCTTAAAAAAATGAATTTCAGCAACAAATTTATCAAAGTAGTTCATTCACTTTTTAAAAACCAAAATGCCCATATAATAGATGCAGGGCATATTTCAGAACCATTTAAAGTCAAAAGAGGAGTAAGACAAGGAGATCCACTTTTTCCACTACTTTATGTATTGGTAATCAACCCCTTAATACAAACTATTAATGAGAACATTAAGGGCATTCCAATACATAATACAGCTTTTAAAATAGCGGCCTATGCAGATGACCTATCACTAGGAATTGGATCATCTGCAGACTGAACAAAACTACAAGAAATACTACAAGAATATAAAAAAGCTTTAAACGCAAAAATCAACAAATTTAAATCCATTTTAATTCCAATCACAACAAATGCAAAAAGAGTCGAACTTCAAGAACAAACAGAATTCAAACTAATAAAAGAAGGCTAAAGCTTTATTACTATATTGAGCTATGACATCGATCTAAAAGGAAACCCAAGCAAGGCTTTATGGAAAGAAACAACAAAAAAAAATAAGAACAAAATACAAGACCTGTCACAGAGAAACCTCTCTTTTAAAGAGAAAATCTTAGCAGCCAAAACTCTACTCATTTCTAAAATCTGATACTTGGCTTATCTTCTTCCTCCAACAAAAGGTCAACTAAGCGAAATTAACTCTTTAATGGTAAAATGAATTAAAAATAACTCTAGAATGCTTCCTCAATACTCGATATTTCAAATAGGCTACGAACAAGAAGGACTTACTGCTCTGATATTAAAAGACATGCTAGACATTAGGTTGCTTTCGATGTGGATTAAGTTGCTAACTAGCAACACACTATGGGCTACTATAGAAAGAAAGATGATTGATTCTGAACTACATAACAAAAGAAACATTACAGTACTAGAAGCTCTTTCACAAATTCCATGCAAAACCAAAAGCTGGCCAGATCGATAGAAATCATATATTACAGCTTGGAAAAGGCTTGATGAAAAATTAAAAGCTAATGGCACGTGGCCTTGGGTGCCAACAAGCATCAAAATAGAAAAAATGAATGGAAGCCAATATAATGTAAAAAAGGCTTTAAAAATCCTTCACAAACCACTAAACCTTTCAGAAAATAACACAGAAACAAATTATAACCCTGAACGATTCAAATAGATGAAAACTAATATAATACTAAACAAAAAAAAGAACCTAATATAAAGACTGGCTCATTAAGCTCTTCCTTTAGAATACTGACTACAACATATAAACCGAAATAAGCTAGGAGACTGTCCAAACTGTCAGCACATTACTCAAACTATTGAACATTTTGCTCTAAAATGCCTGCTAAGCAAAAAAATTTGGGAGACAGCTTATAGTTTCTTCAAGCACACAAATGAACCAATCTCTTTTACAATAGATAATATTCTTCAAGCAACTAATATAATACTAATCAAAAAATGAAAAGCTGCTATATGGATTCATCTAATAACAATTTATGAAATCTGGTGTTGGTATATTTAGACCAGATGGGGGAACAGTACTGCCTTTATTGAGATAGCTTCTAACACAGCTAAACTCAAAATAAAATATGAGATTGATCTTTTACAGAATTTAATTTCTAGAAAGGTTAATGTGAATAAGAAAGAAATTAGAAATATTATAAAATTTATCAAACTCTAATGTAAATTCATATTTTAATAAAAAGCATACTTAAATGCATTTTAATAAAAAAATAAAAAAATAAAATATTATATTTATATATAATATTAAATTAGTATTTACCAAATTTGCAAATTCAAAATTTGCTTCATGAACTTAATTAAGTAATAATCGAATCTTTCATTCAAGCTATATCTAATTATCATGTGACAAACTAGTTTAAGTTGAATGATTTAATATTTCTAATTGCTTTCCAACATTGTTATGCTAAAACCAGAAATGAAGATACTAATAAAATTTCTTTAAAGGCTTAAAAATAATCTTATTACATAATTAAATTACCATTTTGATAATATAGTGTGCATTTGAATTATTGTAACAAGTTTTTTATTAAATAAAATTTGCTATTCTAATAACTAAAGCTGTGTTACAAAGTTATAATATAACACTATTTTTGTATAAGTTCAGTAACTGGATTTTATATAATTTTTATTATGTTATACATAAAATACTAGCCTTACAAAAGTTTATAACATCTAATCTAAGTTATAGTAATAAAAATGATAATAAAAAGACTATCACTCAAGAACTCTACTTAACTGAAGCATAGTATAAACTATTTGAAGTAATGCACTATTGTATAACTTCTTATAAATGCAGACTTCAGCTAATATCATGATGCCATCAATGGTCTGAGGATCTGATCCCAGATGTTTGTAATTCTTGTGATAATTGTATTAGGCATGTAAAAGATAATGTGAATCAAGTAAATGTAAAATCAGAAATTTTAGAATTGTTAAAAGTAGTAACATTATTATGCAAAAATAATGACAAACTAATAATACCCTTAGATGTAGTGAAAGTTTTTTGCTGCCTATATAATGCATGACTTCAGAATAGAAAGTTACAATTAACAGATCTTAATAACTGCCTAAAACCAACATGTTTATACACAAAAGCATTAGTAGAATTAGCTTTAGCAGATCTGGTTTGTCATAGTTTGGTCAAGAAGACAATTTTGCTTGAATAAAAAACTAATACAACTTATCTGACATCCAGTATAATAGTAGAAGGTGTAGTAGATAATGTGAATTTACTTGTGCAAAAAGAAATATAGTTATATTGGATAAAAATGTCATAATTTCTCTAAATAGTGCTTTAATTACTTTTATTTTTTATTAATATTTTTTTTTTTTTTTTTTTTTAAACGCGAAATGGCGTACTTTATTTAATAAATTACAAATACATTATTATTAGACTAATTATTGCTATTTATTTATAGTTAGATTTAAGAATC
>CAJVQA010003012.1:0-20495 GCA_910591915.1 Cetraspora pellucida
GTATAATAAAAAAAATTATAAATTAAAAACTAAATAATTTAAATATTTTTTATAAATTTATAAATTGATAAGAAAAAATTATTTAATTAAAATATAATAAATTTATTTTTGAATCTTAATATTATAGTATATACAATTCTAAAAATATAGTTTAAAATAAGTTATTAGATTTAATATTATTAATAAGTTTTTTAATTTATTTTATAAAATATGATATATCAGAAGTAATGATACAACTTATATATATTATTAATTTTTTATATATTTATTATATTAAAAGACTAAAATATTATATAAAGTTAATTAAAAAAATTTATTAAAATTAGATTAGATTTTTTGAATAAATTATATATTTTATTAAGAATAGATATTCTTATAATAGCTTGTTATATATAATAATTTCAGATTAACTAATAGTAATTAGAATTAAAATTTAAATTACACAAATTTTTAGTTTATTTTTATTGGTTATACTAATTGAATTGTTATAAATAAGTGCATAACAAGTTGTTACAATTAGATTTGTCTTTTTATTAAAAACATAAATAAATTTTTTTATATATTCTTTTATATATATATAAATTTTTTTTATTTTTTTAATAATTTTAATAATTTTAATTTTTTTATATTTAACTGATATATTTAACTCTTATTTAAAACTTTTTATTAATTATTTTATTTATAAGTCTTATTTTTTTAAAACTTTTATAAAAATTTTTAACAATCTTCATAATAAAATTATATTTTGTTCTTATTAATTTGTTATTTATAATGATTTTTACTTTTTTTTATTTAATAAATAAAATTTACTTGATTTATAACTTAACATTTTATACATTTTTTATATTCTAACATATTATTATTTAATAAATATTTAATATAAAAATTGTAAAATTTAAAAAAATTTAATTATTATTATTAAAATACATTACAAAAACTTCAAGTTTGCTTAATAAACTTAACTACATTTTATAACAGAGATAAGTTATGCAACCTTTCTAAAAAAAGTATTGTATAACATATAATAAATTTTTTTTATTAATTATATATCTAATTTTCAAATTGATGCAATTAATACAGACAAATTTCTTAAAATTCAGTAGGTTTATAATTAAAGTCAAGGTTAAGAATTAGAGTTTTAATAGTAAAATTGATCAACAAAAATTTTCTATTAGAACACAAATGATTTCTTATGCTGATTTGAGTTATAGGCGATTTTTGACAAAACGAACGTTTGTTTAGAATCTTCTTGATCGTGTTACGTTACACGTAATCTTGATATCTGATTCGTAAATCTCCTGTTATAAATGACCAATAATAGCGTGTTATTCATTTTCATGTGATCAACCAAGTTATTCTACATACCTGATCCCAAAATTCCGAGTCAAGAGATGATCGACCATAAAGATTTTTTAAAATTTAAAGGTTTTAACTAATTTTTTAATTTAAATCTATATGTTAATATAATTAAAATAAAAAAAAAGTTATCAAATTTAGTTTAAAATATATTTGATTTTCTTAATAAAAATCTCGTGTAACAATATCTCGTAGGATCATTTTGCTACGTAGCAAAGATCCCCAGATATAATTAATATCTAAGTCTAACCTTATCTAGATACTCATTTTGTGATGTAAAAGAACATATACTAGAGTAAATTTTTTTCATTTTGCATATTTTTACGTATAGGTCAGAGCCGCTAACTATGACATCAGTTGTTGTCGTTATCTTTACATAAACATCATCTAATTTATTGGTTCCGGATCTTTGCGGATAGTCCGATTTCGTTAGACAAAATTTAACGTTAACACTAAATGATGCAAACAATTTATTATGGAAACTACTTTAAACTATTACTAATTAAAACTACCCTACTAAATTAAAACTATTAATTGAAATTGTTCAAAAACTAAGCTTCGCACATGCATAGGAACTAGATGAGAGTCGACTGTTCAGTAGACTATCGATCGAGTTCAAAAAGGCTTGAACGCCAATATGTACGTACGCATGTGCGGGTTGATATGTCAGGGAATCTATTTTAAGAATCTGATAGTGATTACAAACCGAAATATATAATAAGATTATATTTTTTACAAATCTAAATCGGATCTTGTACTATAGATGATTCTTTTAATAAAACGCATTATTAATTGTAATCAGTTCAAAGTGGTCAAAGATTATATTGCAACCTTCATCAGTTTAGCAAGCGAAGTCTCATACAACAAATAGAAATAATCATTTTTCAATTTTCAATTGAAAAAAAAAACATTAAAAAGGATTAAATAGTATATATAATACAGTAGATAAACTTTATTTGGATTGTTTTTATAAAAATCGAGAAGTGTTATCTTCTTAGGTATCACAATCAACCAGCGATGACATAGTTCTATACAAAGTTGTTATTAGAAAGAAATAAAAATAAAAAACTACATATAAGTGCGGCCAACATGAAAACTAGGAAATCTAAATATAGATTTATATGGACTGCCTTAAAAAATATTGATATATAAATAATATTTTTATATTTAGGTTCGCTGGTTTTTGCTTGGCGAAACTCGTATTTTGTCAGAATTAGTGAACCAAAAAACCATGACTGGTATGTACGTACATATAAATTTTCCAGGTGCTTCAAAGTGTACAAACTGTATAAGGGTACCCTAAGAGTCCTCCAAAATTTAACCTTGCACATATACTAAATTGAAAAAAAAACATTGTAATCGTAATTTTGTCCGCAATTTTATACATAATATATAATTAAAAATTAAGTTTTGGATTGTGGTCGAATCATGATCGATATTAATGATCGCGAAATATAGTGATAGGTGGGAATTAATGATTCTTAAAGTTGTTCAAAAGTATTACACATTACACATTATATAAATTAAATACTTAAATCGTATAAAATGACACCATAAGTATATTTTAGGATACATAAAAATAGTGTTTAATGTAAACAAATCTTGTAGTCCCATTAATGGTAATTGGCAAATTAGGCATCCACTTTTGTTAAGATCTGTTAAGCTCTATCGTAGCTAGTGATAATATTTTATACGGTTAAAACCCAATTAACAATGCACGATCATAAAATTAACGATTTACGTTACGTTCTGTATCAACTAATATAAACAAATAAATAGTTAAGTGAAGACGAAATAATTGTATAAAAGAATATATGATTATTTTTCAGGAAAAAAAGAATGGTGAAATTTACCATAATTCTGTATGTAATCATATTATTGTCACTATTACCATCTCCATCAACCCAATTACAACGGTTCACATACCAAGATCCGCAGGCTGGCCTAGATCTTATCGACTATGATAAGTCAAATGATGGAACTATAATATTACGTTTCGGAAAACCAATAACGCAAGTAAACGGGAGTACAATGTGCTGGGATAAGACCATTTATCTTAGAATAATTCATCCAAACGCGTCGATTAGCTTCTTTTCGATTTCAAATCATGATATCCCAGATTTTAATTTTTGTTTGATAAATGGAACAAATAATGATTACACGAAAATTTGGGGATTCGATCAAGGACTTATGTTGCTTACTTTTCATGATTCATCGAACGCAACGACTTCTGCAATCATGGGTCTCTTCATGAATTTCGAAGGATCAGTTATAAGGTTTTTATTCAAATAATTAATTCATTAATGAATACAGAGAAATGGTTGTTTTAATACTTTATTCGTACATTATAGTACAATAAAATTGCATGATGCCCTTATAGACTATGGTGGCATATTAAAGTATTGGCTTGTGATTCCGATTTCTAGTCCAAGTGATGGTTTTCTATTTTACTGTCGCAGCACGTCGGTAATAAGTTGGATACATTTTAGCGCACCGTACGTAAATTTATCATTATTATAAGATAGAATTATCAATTATCAATGTAACAAACCCATATATATATTTATATATACCTTACAATAGAAACAGTGACGGAAAAGTAATCGAAATAGCTAGAAGTGGAATAATCCAAACAAACATTAAAATCGTATCTTTCTCAGCTTTCTACGTGCTAGAAAGGGGGTTTGCCATAGCTTACGGAGGAGATGATTCTCTTAATTCTACCGCTAACATTAATAGTTTTAATGTTGGCACGACTAACGGCGTGTACATAATTTTTTATTATTTGGAAACCAATATGCAGAGGGGTCCATTCTTGATATATCAAATTCCCACACAAATATTAAAGTCGAATGATTCTCAGACATTAATTCAAACTTCAACATTACAGGAACTTATATGTAATGTTGATTTTGACGGTGCAGGGAATATATGTATGCTAATATTGACTTCTCAATATAATATCACAAATACAACTTCACAACCTACCCTCTTAAAAATATCTTATCTTTCTTCCGGGTAACTCATTGTTAATATTATAATACCTTAAGAAAAAAAAAAAAAAGCAAAATAATTAATACATATGCATATATATATATTTTTTTAAAAAAAAACTAGATCAGTAACGAAAATAGGGGAAATGAAAAATGTAAACTTTACTAACGGATTTAATCTCATTCCTCTTCGATTTGGTGGTTACCTAATGACAGTATATCAAGACGTTACCAATTTTGGTTATGTTCTCGAAGAAGATGGAAATGTATATTGCAATTGGTCTTTACCACAACCTTTATATCTTCCTCAGCATAAAAGTGGTTATGCTGTACTTACGAATAATTCAATCGTTGTCGTAGAGAATCAAAATGATTCAATTTGGAGCATAACACGTGATGATTTATATAGATTCTACGGACAAGGTAAAAAATGCTTCAATTGTTAAGAATTATCATTACAGATACTTCAAATTTTAATTTCTGTTAAAAAATAATAAAGACAATAGATACAATAACCCGATCATAGAATCAACGAATCCGATAATAGGTTCCCAAGTAAACGAATCTACGAGACAACTCCTGTCTACATTCACTTATCCTGTGACTCTCTCCAGTTCGAACGTTTCAATATACCAACAAATAATTGGATCTAATGATTTGTTACGCCAACGATTTAATGGCGATTCTTCAAATCCACTTTGTCGCCTTGATCCAAATAACAATAAATCCATTTTAATACAAGTTCTTCCCAGTACTTTTAACGAACCTAATAGTCTTTATTATGTGGTTATTGAGAATAATTTTGTAAAACGTAGCGATTCAAATGAAGCTCTTTTGGGAGTTGATAAAAATTTATGGACTTTAGTCGCTGGTGATAAATCATTGTTTATCGTTAATATACTATATATTTTTATAATATAACCTAATGTTGCTTTTTCTTCTTAGAAAACAAACAATATGTTTATTCAAGTAATATTCCCTTTGTATTATTTTTTTATTCTTATAACCTTCAAATAACTAACTATTGTCATAATTTTAGGCAAAATAACGGGCATTATCCGTCTAACACCAGATGGTTCAAATTATTTTCTTTCTCTTAGCTCTGCTAATCGACTAAAATTTCATGAACAAATAGCCGCCGACCTCTCTTCCGTAATTCCCGTCGAAGATAACAGACTAACTGCCGCAGACGGTTTCGAAAAAGATATGTCCACCGGAACCTTGCAAATATTGCTTCCCTTTAACATTAAGGATACTACAGATTTGTCAAAGAAAAGTACTGACAAAATATCTCAAGATTTAAATACATTATTGACATATAAGAAATATAGTGCTTTAATGGATTACAATACGACAGCTTTAATTGATGAGACTTATTCCATGACTATTGCTCGTAAGCTTACAATTAATATCTTTTTTTATTTTAATCTTGATTGCTTAGTTCTTAATATATGTACCTTTTTTTTTTATTTAAAGCATTATTGTTAAGAGATTACTCGTTGCTACTCATAATAATTTTTATTCTATCGACAATCTTAATCATAATGTATTTATTGGCATCATGGAAATTTAAAAAGGTTAGATATTTCTGTTATATTCCACGACCCTATATATGTTCGCTCGTGAACATTTCTAAATGATTTTATGATGTAATGCCGTGAAAATATCAAAACTATTCCACGGGCGACATCACCAGTAAAAATTTTTAATTAGAAATGTTACCGTTAAATATAACATATATTTCACGGTGTGTCATGAACCCAATATATTATCACGGCTTCGCCGTGCTAATCCATCATATTCACAACAGCCTGTGAAATATCTATTACTTGTCTGAAAAATTTAAAGTAATATTATTTTTGTATTGTATGTATTTAGGCTAAAAATTTTGCGGTATTCAAATTAATATTCATCGTTATTGATTTGGGATTGCGTATCTCGTTTCTCGTCAAAGATGCTCGTAAAGTTCCAGAATTATGGTTACCGACGTTAGTCTTTTTCGCATAACTATTTATTTACAGTATATGTTTACGTTTCGTAATCTATCTAAGTTTCCAACTTTCATTTCTTTTTCAAATCCTTTTTACTCAATTGCAGTTTAATGATCCTCGTAATTTCAACGTCCACAAACATGGCCTTTTCTTTTATGATTACTGTTCATGAAATTGGTAAAAATCCTAAATTCAACAAATGGTTCTCAGAATATGGTCATTTTCTTCCACTTCTCACTATCATATCAACGGGACATATTGAAGCTCTTAATGTTTTGACTTCAAAATTTGGGATGTTGGAAATATTCAGCACAACCTTTTCAAAGACTGCTGAAAAAACTATATTTATTGTTGGAATATTAGGCTTGATTATCGGTGAAATCCCGCAATTCATCATTCAGGTTGGCACTTTATTTGATGAAAAAGTGAAATTAAAATTAATTTTATATACTAACGATTTATTTATTATTCAAACAAAGATATTATTCAGAGAAAGAACGATATTGTACAACATTATACCACAACTAACCTTAATAACGAATACACTTGTAATGACATATAATATATTTTCCACGATTTATAAAGCGATATTTTGGTGTTTGAGTAAGCAAGCACGATCGAAAATTGATGATAAACCTATCAATTAAAGTCAAAAGGGTTTTAAAATAAATTTGTTTGTTTATTGAACTAAACATACTAACAATCACGATTGAGATTGTTTTTCTGAACAGTGATACACTCTCTTTAATACCACAATGACATCTCATTATTTCATTGTTGTCAAAATCTTTGCACATATGCGCACTATTTTATTACATTCTCTTGTTTTTTGCTTGATGTTAAAAATAAAAGACTGTAAAGAAAGTCTAATTACTCAAACTTTACAATTATGATTTTAAAACTAATGCTTCAAAGACAAATCTGCAGGGAAAAGAGACAAAGCTTTATTTAACTCATAAAAACGTCTTATATTATAATCAAGAGTTTAACAACGATTTTCTAACGTTATTATCGTTCATATCGTTCGTTATTCGTTATGCATAAACTGATATCTTAATTGTTCATTATAATAAGAAAAATAGATATATCTGATCGCGTTTGTATGTTTATAAAGTACTGCAATTACTTTAGCTTGGCTCTGTACAAACAACATGATGTTCCTGAGGAACACCTAAACCTCTCTTAGTAGATTCTTTAGTACATTCACCATCATTCAAAGTATCCGCCATATTAATAGTATCAATTCCCAATTTTCCAAGCTCAGAATCTTTTTCATTCCTTGATTCACGTTTAATTTGACCACTTTGGGTTTTAAAATTTTCACCGAAATGTGTTAAATCAGGATCTTCGCGTGTGAATGTTGGTTCGTGACCACTCTCTTCAAAATGATTTGGAAGTTCTTCCTCTTCTCGTTGTTTTTTTATCCTTTCCTCTTTCTTAGGTTTGGATTCGAGACCAAGACGTTGACGTTGATGATATGTAGAAGGTGGATTGTGAGAAGTGTCAAGCAATTTTTCGTAAACCGATGACATCCTTCACAAAAAAAAAAAAAAAACTAAGCTACTAATATAACAGTTGTTAAATTGAAACTCAAAAAGAATCTAAGGTGATTTAAAAGAATCAAAAATGGTTTATATATTAATTTATCATATTAATTACTAATCAGATTGACAAGTTATCAATGGTCTTGGAAGTAATGATATCATTTTTATAATTATAATGTTCCCCATGACTTCATGATTTTATAATAATGATTTAATTAATTTTTGATTGACTTAATTCCAATAATTACATAGCGATGCAATATCATAAATGTTTTTATATAATTTCATATTCGCCAGCTACTATGAATAATAAATGATATGAACTGCTCAAGTAACGTATTGGATACATAGTTCGCATGCGATGCCAAAAAAAATATATATTATACATTACTATATATATAAAATAACATACTGATAAAATGTTCGATCATTAACCATGATCTTGATCAATATCATTAATAGCGGTTTCCAATCAAATTGATGTAACCAAAATATGACCAAAAATCATTTATCCTTTTCATATTTTCAAAAGAATTACTTAATCGAAGCTTTTAAAAACATAATCTGTACGAAAAACCTAGATGAAAATAAATTCAAATGCTTTAAATGATGGATGATTAATATAACTATTATGTGATAAATTTTTAGTTATAATAATATTGTTACCTTAATCTCTAAAGTACCTTGATCAAAGAAAAATTGCGACTTTCCAGTATCAATCTTATAGGGAAAGACGATAGTTCCCTTTCGAATTGAGAATAAGAGATGCAAATAAATAAACTCATATAAGTTAAATAAATGAATTAAAGATATATACCAAAAATCGACCATAAAGAGGTTTTATATCCCAATCATGATCCATAATTATTAGAACGTCGCCTCCACGAGTTTCATCTCTACATACATTAACTATTTATTTTGCAATGTTATGAAAATAAAGTAATATATTATATGTACACATGAACTCTGTTATAATGACAATGCTGTCATAATGAGACTCGTATGCATATATTCACGAAACGCCTGGAATAATTTATTATCCTACCAATAATATTTTCTTCACGAAAACCAGGAAGCTCCACTTGTATTAAATATATATATATATATTTTTTTTAAAAAAAAAAAAATAAATAAATAAAATTTTAATAAAAAAGGGTTGGAAATCAAAGAAATGTAAATGTCCTAATGATACCATGGATAACAAGTTCTCCATCAATTTCGTTAACTGAAAAAAAAAGATTCAAAAGATATCAATTAATAGTTAAGAGTTAATAGATGATAAAACAAGTATAGAAAGCATAAATATTACCATTGACAATTTGTTTTTGTTCATTCCGTGATGGTAAGGTTTTTTCACTAGAAGGACCTTGCCATTCATAATAAAAATCAGTAAAGACCCGTAATAAATCATTTTTGAATCTTTCAAGAGAATTTTCGAAAAAATCATCAAAGTCATTATTAGACCAATTAAAAGATTCATCTAAAAAATTATTTGTTGGTGACGCTACGACAGTGTTATCATCGGGAGTGTCCCAATTAGGAGACTCGGTCGTGTTATTATTGTCAGGCCAAGTAAAAAAATTATCGGCGACATTATCATCAACGATATTCCAAGTGCCATTGTTATCCCAATTATTGCCGTTATTTGTGTCAAATTCATCCATCTTTCCAGTAATTGCTACAAAAATGTGTTAACTAAAAAGAATAAAAAGATCAACCCGTTTGAATAAGATCTGTTATATCGATATTTGACTTATTGTGTGAGAATATAAATTATATGTTTAAAATTTAGTTGATATAATTAAATTTATAAGGATTGTATGATTATATCGTTACAAAGGGGGTAATTACGAAATTTTAAAAAGATCTTATAACTCAATATACATTATAATTTATTATAAATTTATTATTATTATTAGATACGTTTCACATAACGATAATATGCAGAAGACATTGATACATTCTTCTCACCTTGAATGTTAAGACAGGGGATTACCGTTACAATCATGTGTGGTGATTTATATTTGTTTGTCACACCAGTACGTAGTCACGAGGCGTGCATATCATACTGACGATAATTAACGTTAATATCGATATGATTTATGGGTGCCCTAATTTCCCCCACCACTTCACTATCGGAGAACTATAAAATTGATTAAATAACACAGATACCCGATATGTAGAACCAATCATAAGTGGTGGGGAAATTAGTAAATTTGATTTACAATCAAAAATAATTGAAATGTCATAAAATTGCATGCCCCAGGCCAGTGTTGGGCCTGGACATTAGACCTGAACATTGGGCCACCTTGTTCAGTCCAGTCTAATCCATTGGACCAAAGGGCGTTGGACATTGGACATGGCTCCTAGGTTCGGTTTGGGTAAGTCCAGCCCGATCTGGGGTCAAACTTGAACTCAAACTCTAAATTTTGCTAATTTCAAACTTCAAACCAGACTCAAACTCAATTAAGAGTTTGGTCTAAAGTTTGCAAAATAGGGATGTATTTTTCTGTGCTAAACAAGTTTATTAGTGCATGAAGTTGGAATTAATTAGTAAAATATATAATTTTATTAATAAAATTATATGATTCTCGGAATTTTATTAATTAATTATAACTTTATACACTAAGTAAACTTGTTTAGCATCTAAAAATACATTAAAATAATAGAGTTGTTTTGATTTTACTTGAAAATTGGAGAAAATATGCTTAAATTTGAATTTTTTGATTAAAAACCCAAATTCAAACATTAAAGTTTACTTAGTACTTGAAATAGAATTACAGAAATTTATTAATAATTAATAAAATTATTTATAATTTTATAATTTTTAAAATTTTACTAATTAATTCTAACCTCATATACTAAGTGAACTTGTTCAATATCTAAGAATATTGCTTTTGTTTTACTTGAAATTTGGAGAAAAGATGCTTAATTTAAAATAACCCAATATTGTTAGATGTTAAACAAGTTTACTTAGTGCATAAAGTTAGAATTAATTAATAAAATTCCAATAATAATAAGATTTATAGAATTTTATTAATAAAATTATATAGAACCTTATGATTCTTAAAAGTTTACTAGTCAATTCTAATTCCATGCATTAAATAAACATGTTTAGCACAAAAAAATACATATATACATATTCGGACTCAAATTAGTTTGCAAACTTCGAAATGAACCCGGACCAAACTCAAACTTGACTAAAAAAGCTTGAAAAGTTTGAGTCTGGTTTGAAAATCAAACCAGATTCAAACGTGACTAAAAGTTTGGTTCAGTCTGGTCCAATAGGAGTACTAAGTATTAGCAATCTTGAATAATCTATTTTAAATACGAAAAGCAGACAAATGTTTAAAAACAAATAGTAAAATAGGTATTTATTTTTTTATGTATTAGTAGATAATATTGGTAATCAAAGACAGCAGATATTTTAATTATCCAATTTATGAATAAGTAATTGAACATATTGGACTTAAACTATGTTCAGGTATATGTCCAATGTTCACCAGTCCAAGGGTATTAAAAATAGTTGGACATATGTTCAGTCCTTTGTGATCGGCCATCGATCTTGTTTGCACAGTTTACATATTTGAAAAAAAAGGTCAAGAATGCAATTTTATTTGTAAATTTGCCTTAATTTCTAACTTGAAACCGACTACAATTCTAAATCATACAAATCTGTTGATATAGGCCGATTTCGAAAATTTGTGTAGCCAATCTTAACAGATTTATATAAATAAAATAAAAAACCATTTCTTTTGGCTTCCTGATTCTAAGGACGACATAACCATTTGCAAAAACGTATGTATATTAATAACTATAATGATCACCCAATCACGTGAAAACAAAATGGTTGTGTAACTACTTCGAAACAATTCGTGTAACATCTAATTTAATGTAGAAAGTAACTGATTTTTAATTTCATAGTAATCCAGATCATAGTTATAACTTTTAGCATAGTGAGTACTGTGTGAAAAAAAAACACAAAATGTGAGAAAAATTTTAAGTAGGTATCATTTAGAAAAGCTTATATAATTAAACCTGATTGATAGGGGCAAGCAACCGTTTTTGAATCAACTTATTTAAGGTATAAAATATCGATATAGTGCGAAATGCACAAGTTTTTGACTTAGACATTTCGACATTATTTAGACATTTTGACATAATTTAGAATTTGGCATTATTTTATAATTTCGGCAGACTAATCACCAAATGTCGAAATATTTTTACAAGCTCAAAACAATTTCGGCTAACAACATTACGTTCGTTCTGCCTAAAATTGCTTATAGCTCAAAAATCAGCATAAGAAACCACCTTTTATGCTCTAATAAAAAGTTTTTGTTGAACAATTTATTATATAAATTATTTCCTCTAGATCCTAACTTTGACCCTAACCCTAACCTTAACGAATTAAGAATTTAGTCTTCGCCGCCAACCTTGTACGTACACATTTACTATATGCTACGTAGTATACTATATATATACTTTATCGTTGTTAGACAAGAATAATGCATATAATCGATATGGAATATGTAATACGTATAAATTAAACCACATGCATAAAGTAAAAATAACGACGCAAAAAAAAATTTTGATTAAAAAACCTGCTAATACACCTATAACCTGCCCTAACCCCGATGCTACTCACTTCATCGACAATCACTTCACAGACATGCTATTTTACCTACAACCAATTTACCGACAAACTTATTTTACAGTCAACTATTTTACTGACACTTGATTTACCAACAAGTTTAGTTTACCGACAAGTTCATTTTAATGACACTTAATACACCGATATTTACTTTAACGACAAGAATGATTCACCGACAAACTTATTTTACCGACAGTTTAATTCACCGATAATATACTTCGCAGACAATAGAATTCACAGACAATATACTTCACAGACAATAGAATTCACGGACAATATACTTCATAGACAATACTGTTCACCGACAAGTTTATGTAAAGATAAAAAAAAAAATTAGAGTTAGAGTTGAACGAAGAATCAAATTATTTATGCAGTAAAAAAAGATAATATCGCCACGTAATGCTTGACTCAAATTTATGTAAAAAAAAAAAAAAGTTAGTATCGAGCAAAGAATCAAATTATTTATACAGTAATAAAGTAACATAATACTTGACCTAATTATTACTATGTATTAAGCAAAGATAGAGTCTAACGTTAATACTTGGATCCGGATTTAATCATTAAATCCAGATTTAATTGTTAGATTCAGATTTATTGTTAGATCCGGATTTATTGTTAAATCCGGATTTAATTATAAGATCCGGATTTAATTATGCAGGCATACCTCTCACAAATCTGTTTCAGAAAAATTATCACAATACAGATATTATTGTTAAATCCGAATCTTATAATTAAACCTGGATTTAACAATAAATCTGGATTTAACAATTAAATCTGGATTTAATGATTAAATCCAGATCCAAGTTTTAACTCTAAGCGAAAAATCAATTATTCATGTGACAAAAAGTAATGTGGTACTTGACCTAATTATCGTCACACAATACTTGGCTCAAATTTATGTAAAAAAAAAAACATTATTAATCAAGGAATCAAATTATTTATAAAGTAAAAAAAAAAAAAAAAAAAAAAAAAAGGTAATGTAATACTTAACCTAATTATCATTACGTGAATTCTTTTGACTCAAGTTTATGTAAAAAGTTAATATTAATCGAAGAATTAAATTATTTATGGAGTAAAGAAGTATCATCACACAATATTTTTGATACAGATTAAGTAAAAAAAAAAAAGAAAAAATTAGTTAGTATTGAACGAAGAATCAAATTATTTATGCAGTAAAAAAAAGGTAATATGATACTTGACCTAATTATTACTACGTGAATATTTTTGACTCAAATTTATAATAGTGAGCAAAGAATCAAATTATATATGCAGTAAAGTAATGTGATACTTGACCTAATTATTATCATGTGAATACTTTTGACTTAAATTTATGTAAAAAAAATAAATCAAAGTTAGTATTGAACAAGAATCAAATTATTCATGCAGTAAAAAAGTAATGTTCCTAATTGTCACACAATACTTGGCTCAAATTTATGTAAAAAAAATCAAGGCTAGTATTAACGAAAAATCAAGTTATTTATACAGCAATAAGTATTGCAATACCTGATCTAATTATCACTACAAACATGAATTAGTATTAAGTAAAGAATCAAAGTATTTAAAAAATAACAAATTCTTTATTATATTACATATAATCAAATCATGCAAGATTTCACATAAATAAAATTATCTATTGCAAGGTATATAGATCAAATACCACTAGTTAAAAAAGATGTATTTTTCCAAACATATAAAATCTAAAAAAACTAGTATTTTCACATATATTTAATAACAAAATAGATAAATTTATAAAGATATATATGCTGTTATAAGTTTAATACAAAATTAGATGCAAAATACTAGTTCCTTATATCTAATTATCAGTTAATAAGTGCAACACATTTAATATATATTTCAGTATTTCGTAAATATACATCTTTTAACAACCAGTATAAATCCAAATATCAGAAATTTGAATATTTTATTTATGTAAAATTTAATAAAATGATAAACATAAAATAAAAAAAGATTCCCCCAATATAATATATATATATATGTGTATAAATTTTAGAATGTAATATTGTGAGCAATGCCTCGTAAATACTCTATGAGTGGCCTATTGGTATGGTCATTAAAGATTGATTGAATACATGCTTCATGTTCTATATTTTGTCATCTTTGTGGTTGTCATAGCACACCTCGGAAAACTGCTTCGATATTAAGCTGAACATTATTTTGTTTTTTTTGAATTTCCTTTATAATTTTAAAGACCTCCGCATGAGAACAACTGACCAATGTCTTCCACCTTCTATGCCATCCTTTGACTGAGTTTTGGGTCTTAGGATAAGCAAATTCTACATTATTAGCTACTGACCAAAAATTTGATAGAAATAACAGCTCTGATCTAATAATATTTCTATTCCTATGTACATGCCTAACTCTACCCAAAATATAGTTCTCTTCAAACTATTGAACAACCTAATTGGCCTCAGCTGGAATATGAGTTTTCAATTCATCAAACGCATCAGGTATTTCATTATGGGGCAAAAAAGCAAGGGTGGATATATGCCTTATTAATAAACTAAAAGCTTCATTAGTACCATATCGCATACTAAGTCCGGATGCTTGGATTCTGTGATAAACACTTTGAGAGAGGTAAAAATGACACCCCTTATTTTGAACATCTTCAAACTTCAATTGAACCACATTTACAACCGCACTTTTAAAATCTGTTAAAACTATTTGTGGATGTAAATCAATATTATTCTCATTCACAAAATCTAACAACCCTTGAAATAACCTTCTATAGGACTCCTCAGATTTACTTGTCATCAAAGAATATACTAGGGGCATAATTCTTGAATTTTCTCTCCCGCCAATACATCCTAAAACAAAAATAATTTGTTAATTATATAATATAATATTTAATATTAAATAAAATAAAATAAATAAATAAATAAATAAATAAGAAATAAATAAATAAATTAGTCTAAAATAAAAAATATACATATATAGAAAGGTATATACCATGAATAGTGTATAATTGCTTGAATATGTTGGGAACAGTCTTGAATGTCTCATCCATAATCCAATATGGCGACCGATTTAGATGGTGAAGATTATCAGCAGTTGTAAAAATTAAAATTCGATCAGAACCAATGGTAGAATCATTAACCAAAAAATCTTCTGCTCTACTTAAAGTCTTTTTTAAATACTCAGAAATGTCAAGACTCTCTAAAGATGATGGTTCCATAGGAAAATCAAGATGTCTGACCCTCTGAATTGTTTGACGTATTGCATTTGGTGATGGAAGATACGGATATATATATTGAAAACTATCAGCGATTGCCATTTGAATTATCTGTAATGGCTTTTTATTAGTTCGTTTTGCTTGTTCCTTTATATTAGCGATTGTCCTTACAACCTCTGGCTGGCTAGCCTCTGCCGTGTGATTGTGTTCAGAAGCATTTCTAAGATAATGTTAACCTTCAAATAATTGCATCACAGTGCACCCATTACACCTAAAAATGTCACGTTTCTCACAATACTAGTAGAACACATCCTGGCGATTTTTGTTCTTATTCATGAGATACCCATTAACGTTAAGCTTATCCTTGCCATGAATTGAAGGAATGACATCACAAGTAAGGTTATTCATAATGTTATCCATTATATAGTAGATTTTAGTGAAAAGATACTATTAGTTCAAAGACAAAAGATCGGTAAACGATGAATTTCAACACTTTACAAGTGGCTTATTTATATAAAATTATTGTTGATACAACTTTACTTGCGTAACAAAAACTCTAGATTCAAAGTGTAAAAAGTTTTTTGCAATTTCTTCTTATTAGGTTGACATGCTGATATGCGATGAGATTCTTTATGATATTTTATTTAATTTTTCCTTATGTGTTTAACTTTAATCATTTTTCATGTGTTTGCACAAGCTCAATTTAATATTGCTTTCAAACATTTTGAATAGATATCATTGTAATTTTCTTCAACCATTTAATTATTTATCTTTAATGGCATATTGCCACTCACCTATTTAGCAATACATTATTTTACATTATAAAATACTGTAATAAATTGCCAAATAAAGTAACAAGTAGCTTATTTTATATAAAATTGGTATATATTATAATACAACTTTACTCGTATAACAAAATTCCTAGATTCACAGAAGCATAAAAATTCTTATTAGGTATGACATGCAAAATTCTTTAACATTCGATTTAATTTTTTTTATTTGAGTACTGTATTTAATTTTGACCTTTTTTCATATGCTTGCACAGCCTTCAATTTAAATTAAATTTTATGCATGAACACAATACAGTATTGCATCCAAACATTTTGAATAGATATTTTACTTTTTTTGGCATTTAATTATCTGCATTTAATGGCATCTTGCAGATCACATGATTTTAGCTGAATAAGGTTTTTGAAAGGATTTAACCAATTTAGACATTTTTTCGATATCAAGCTAAAGAACATTAAAAATCTTATTTGTACTTGATATTGAGACTTAAAGTTTGTATTGAACAAAGAATCAAATTATTTATGCAGTAAAAAAGTAATGTTGTACTTGATCCAATTATCACCATGCGAATACTTGTATGAATACTTGTGCAAATACTTTTGACTCAAATTTATGTAAAAAAAAAAATATATTAAGATAGTATTGAATGAAGAATCAAATTAATTTTATACAATAATAAAAAAAAAAGTAATGTGATACTTAATTATCATTATGCAAAGACTGACTCAAAGATTGGTTCATGGTAATTTATTCTTGCACATATATAATTAACATCCATACAGTATGCTTGTCTTGAATTTAGGTATTGAATACTTATTGTCAGATTTTTTTGCAAAAAAAATCTAAGAAAATCATGCTTATTTACACAACAGTAATGATCTTTGATTTTACATATTTTTTATAAACTATGTAGTCATACTCATATTAATATCAATATCTACATAATAAGCTCCAAGTTACGTATATAAAATTATGATTTTAATTTTATTTATTAGAATTGTGATTTTGCTAATTTTGCTTTATGTTGGTTTTATTCAATAATTCCAAGCAGTTAATTATTTCACTACGCCTACTTAACAATAATTGATATTTTTTTCATATAAATTTGAGTTAAAAGTATTCGCATGATGATAACTAGGTCAAGTATCATACTACCTTTTTTTACTGCATAAACAATTTGATTCTTTGCTCAATACTGTTTTTTTTTTTTGTATAATTAGAGTAAGAAATATTGCTTGATGATAATTGTATCAAGTATTACATTACTTTTTTATTGCATAAATAACTTAATTATTCACTCAATACTAACTTTGATTAGATTCTTTTTTACATAAATTTGAATCAAAAGTATGCTCATGGCAAAAATTAGGTCAAGTATCATTACCTTTTTATTGTATAAATAATTTGATTCTTCTTTCAATACTAACTGATTGTTTTTCTTTTTTTTTTATATAAATTGAGTCAAGTATTGCACGGCAATAATTAGGTCAGATATCACATTACCTTTTTACTGCATAAATAATATGATTATTCATTTGATATTATTATTATTTTTTTTTTACATAAATTTGAGTCAAGTATTATGTGGTGAAAATTAGGGCATGTATCTCATTACTTTCTTACTGCATAAATAGATGCTTCGTTCAATACTAACTTTGATTTTTTATTTTTTTTTTAATATAAATTCAAGTCATGCATGGCAAAAAAATTAAGTCAAGTATCACTGGAGTATTTGGTCAACTATGTTTAACAAAACTATATGTGGTATCATATAAAAATTAATTATTAAGGATTTTTTTGAATTTAGTGATTAGGAAGCAGAGGTCTTTTTCGATTTTTAACAGCTGTCCTACCATGTTTAGTGCATCAAAAGCATATCGGGGGTGCGTCAAGTGTAACACAGGTTTGCATAAGGAGAACTTCTTCCTGCATTATGAATACAAAATTAAATTTTCAATTATATTATATAATTAGAATTTTACTTTATATTTATAACGCAGGAAGAAGCTCTCCTTATGCAAACCTGTGTTATACTTGACATACCCCAATGTGCTTTTTACATGCTAAACATGGTAGGGCAGCTGTTAACAATCGAAAAAGACCTCTGCTTGATCAGAATAGTGATCAGGATTATTTATCACTTTTTATATATGCTTTAATAGTAAATGATGACTTGCATGTTTTTAGATGTCTAGAGTGAATCATTTTATTTTTTTCGATTATTTTATCATAATTCTATTCTTAAACATGTTTATAACAAAGTTACGTTTAAAGTTTTTTAACTTTAATATTTAAATTTCATGTTGACTCTTTACAAAATTTTGCTTCATATTGTAAACAATTCAAAGAAAGATGTCTTTATTATAGGTAAAAATTTAATGCTCGAACATAAAATTTTTTTAATATAACTTTGTTACAAACATGTTTAAGATAGAATTATATTAAAATAATTGAAAAAAGTAAAGTGATTCACTCTAGACATCTAAAAACATGCAAGTCATCATTTACTATTAAAACATATATAAAAAGTGATAAATAATCCTGATCACTATTATGATCACTAAAATTCAAAAAAATCCTTAATAATTAATTTTTATATGGTACTGCATATAGTTTTGTCAAACATAGTTAACTGAATACCCTAAAGTATCATGTTACTTTGATACTTCGCTCGATGCTAACTTTGATTTTTTTTTTTTTTTTTTTTACATAAATTTGAGTCAAAAGTGTTCTCATGATGATAATTAGATCAAGTATTAAGTTGCCTTTTTTTACTGCATAAACAATTTGATTCTTCACTCAATACTAACGGATTTTTTTTCTTTTTATACTTAATTTGTTCAGAAATATTGCATGCCGATAATTAAGTCAAGTATCATATTACTTCTTCACTGCATACATAATTTGATTCTTCACTCAATATTAACTTTAATTTTTTTTTACATAAATTTGAGTCAAAAATATTTACATGATTAGGTAAGTATCACATTACTTTTTTTTTTACTGCATAAATAACTTAATTCTTTGTTCACTACTATTTTTTTTTTTACATAAATTTGAGTCAGGTATTGTGTGGTAATAATTAGGTCAAGTATTACATTACTTTTTTACTATATAAATAATTTGATTCTCTGTTTAACATTAACTTTAATTTTTTTCTTTATTTTTATATAAAGTTGAGTGCGTAGCAATAATTAGGTTATGTATCAAACTTGCTGATAAATAGTATTGTCTACGAAATATATTGTCGATGAATAGTATTGTCTATGAAGTATATTGTCTATAAAGTATATTGTCAGTGAATAATATTGTCTGCAAAGTATATTGCTTATGAATTATATTGTATATTGTTAGTGACTAGTATTTCTACAAAATATGTTGTCAGTAAATTAAATTGTCAGTAAAATAAGCTTGTCAATGTATTATTCTTGTCGGTAAAGTAAATGTCAGTAAATAAAGTATTGTTAAAATGAACTTGTCAATAAAATAAATTTGTCAGTAAATTGAGTGTCGGCAAAATAGTTGACTGTAAAATAAGCTTGTTAGTAAATTAGTTGTAGGTAAAGTAACATGTCTGTGAAGTGATTGTCGGTAAAGTGATATGAATCCCCCTAACCCAAACCCAACTATATTAGCCTGCCCTAACCCTACCCTAATATAAAACATTAAGTCTTATATATGGCTTGTTATGTACTAACGAAACAAAAATGTATACGTATTACTTTGAACAGCAATAACAAAAAAAATGCAATGATACTTATCTGACATGAATAACATTAATACATATATGGGGGGTGCTAGTAGAAACCAAGCAAATTGTTACTAAGTAAATTTTTTTTAAACTTTAAAGTAAAATATCTTAACAATTATTAAACCAAACTTGATAAAATTTTTTTTATTTTTTTTATTTTTTTTTAAATATTAAGGTGAGTACTTGTGACCCAGGATTTTATTGATAGTACATTCAGCTAATGGTTGCAT
>CAJVQA010003013.1:0-20493 GCA_910591915.1 Cetraspora pellucida
GGAGTTTTCTTTTCTTTGGTACAAGGGCTTTGGCCCTTGAAGTGGACTTATTTGTTGAGTTTTGTTTTGTATTTAGTGACTTTATGATTGTTGTTTTTTTTATTTTCCTTTCCCGATCAGAGGTGAACAGGAAAGAGTTTTTTTTTTTTTTTTGTTGCTATAATATTATCTATATATTATATAGATAATTATCTAAATTTTTATTATTAGTAGGTTTTAAACTTACAACTTACTACTTGGAGGTTAACAACTTATTTACTTCACCAAGTCACTACATTTCAAGTAGTATTTGTAGTTTTGTATCTTTTAAATATATTAAAAAAATTGTTTAAAGTATATTAAAAATATAATTTGTTTATTTTTAACTATTTTTTTTATTATATTTAGTTATATTACTTATTGTTTTAATTTTAATTTGTTTACTTTTTTTTAATTCTTAAATAATTTATAAAAAAAAGTTTTTATTTAATTTAATTTTATAATAAAAAGATTTTGTTTAATAATTATTATAAAATAATTTAATAATATTTTTTTTTAACATTAAAATGATCTTTTTGGTCTTTTAACTTTTATTAATCATTTATTGGTATTGTGATTTAATGAACTACTACAAAAGAATATATAATTGGCTACATATATAACTTTTCTATATTATTTATTTAAGAAGTTCATTTGAAGGTTTTCTACCAATTGTTATATCTAACACCTTTGCTTGAATGTTTTACTTTAAATCCTCTGAACCTGTAATCTATATTAACTCACTAGGTTATATTTAGATACCCAGATCATTATCTCAATCTTAGGACTAATTTATTCTTAAAGTAAACTTCTCAAAGCCTTCTGTATCTATTTTTATAACTAATTTAAATATCATTATAGCAGAACTAACATTTGTAATTAGGGCTTAATCATTAAACTACTATGTCTTTGTAGAGTTTACTTAGACCCTAGCATCTACTTTATAGCATAACCTTAGTATTTTAATATACTTCTAAATTTCATCAGATTCCTAATTCAAATAGCCTATATAAAACTATGATCAGTTTATTAGTATATTAGATCAGCCCAATATTCTTTTTCTCTAGTTTATTATAGTAATCTGATTTGTAGTATCTTTGAAACTCCCAATTCAGAAGTTCTTGTCTGTCTGGTTACTAAGACCCGAGTATTTGTTTTCTCAAGCTAACTATTACAGTAGTGCTATTAAAGATCCAGCTATCTTTCTACTTAGATCTTTTTAAATAAACTGCTTGTTACTTAATTTTAATAGATTTACATAACTACAAGGACTTATTTAGTATTTGTACTGTCTGATTTGTCAGTTTATATTTCTCTGTATAACTTCAATAATGCACAGATGCCCTATAACCTGTCAGTTATGCTGATATAACTGCCATTACAGATATCCTAACTTAATTATTAATAACAATTGCTATAATATGAATATTATATAAGTGATTATTCAAATTTTTACTGTCAATAAGATTTGAACACCTAATCTACTACTTGGAGGATTAACAACCTAACCACTTCACTAGGTTACTACATCCCTAATAATTTAATATATAACTATATATTTATATATAATATATATTTAATATTTTGTTTTTTTTATTAATATATTTTTGATTTAAATTTTTTATTTTGATATTTTTTAACTGCTTCTAAGAAAATTTAATAACTTAGTAAAATAAATAATTTATCAACTTTTCAAATTGTAGGTTGTAAGTTTAAACTCTTTTAATAACAAAAATTTAAACAATTATTTGTATTATAATAATTATTTTCTGTTAATTAATTAGAATAAGATATTTGTAACTATGCTTATACTAGCATAATTAACAGATTATATAACATTTATATAACTTTGGTTATACAAAAAGATGCAAACTAATACCAAATAATACAAACTTAAAATAAGTTTTTATAGATATATAAATCTATAAAATTAGAAAAACAAAAGCTTATTTAAAAAAATCTGAATAAAGAAATAATATGAATTTTTAATAATACTATTGTAAAAGTTAAATTTAGAATACAAATATCAATATAAAAGAACCAGACAGACAAAAACTTTTAAATAAAAGTACTACTAACTAGATTACTAAAATTAGAACAAAAAAATTATAAAGTTAAACTTAGTATACTAAGACAGATCATAGTTCTACTAGGCTATCTGAATTAGAAATTTGAAAACAAAGTAGAAATATATTATAAGTATTAAAAATATGCTATAAAGTTAATACTGAAATTTACAAAAACTCTTTCTACTGATCTTCAATTTTGTAAAGTTATAAATTAATACACTTTAGTTTGCTCCAAAGTTAATTAAATAAACAGGTCTTGCATTATTAAAAAAAAAAAAAGAAACACAAAAATAGCTATAGTTTAATAGAACAACTTCTGAAGAAGCTGCTCAATCAAAGTATAAAAAACTTGTTCGAAAATTTTTAGAAAATTTTTGTAAAATTTTAAACTTGACTGTAACTCTGTAATACTAATCAATCAACATGTAAACAAATCACAAAGTAAATGATCATATAAATTTAGTAAACAAGCAAACAAAGTAGCACATGTCTAATTAGACAATAAGCACAAAACATGACTGACTAAATAAGGCATAAACAATAAGAATAAGTATTAGTCAAATAAATAGAAGCTTCTAGAAATAGAATAGTATAGAAAGTTAAACAAACAACTAGAATTAAAATACTAATAGCAAAAATCAAAAAGCTTTATAACTTAAATCAAAAAACATTAGCAGAGAAGTATGCATGCTTAAACAAATTAAAAAAATTGCATGGCACAAATAGATATAAATATAGCACAATTTTTAGAAGCAAGCAACTTAGTTCAAGTATATATTATAAAAGTCTTAGTAGACAAGCACAAAGAAGTGCAGAAAAATCTTTATAAGAAAAAGAGTGCAACAATAGAAGAAAGATTTCTAGTTAATTAAAAAGAAGAAGTGCATAAAAATATCATGCAAGATGTAATGTATGACAGTAAAAAGGAAGCACAAACTACAATAACAAAAATGGAGCTAGAGCTACTAACAACACAACTAGTAAGTCAAGTAACTTTTATAAAAAAAAAAGATACAATGGCAAAAGAAGATACTAAAGACAAAGACCAAAAGAAAGGAAAAAAGATAATTAACAAAATAGTAGAGCATAAAGACTACCAAAGTAGAGATTTAATGAAGCTAGAAGTACCTGTAACACAACTAGTAATTCAAAAAAGTAGTCTTAAATAAAGACACTGTTACAAAGTAGATTTTAGCATAGCATAGTATATTATATTATTAGTAGTTGTTATATATTCATTCTTGTATTTTATATTATATTTATTATTAGTTATTAGCATAGTTATATTATAGTATATAGTAGTTAGAAAATAGGATCTTAATTGGCTGTTAGAAGTGTGATACAGATACATGACATTGGGTAACATCTATGATGTCATTATTGTCTTACAAAACTCCAAGTACCCCTACACAAGTTTCATGTATCCTAGTACAATTTACTATGCCAAATAACACAGTACAAGAATCTCCAAGTATCCCAACACAATCCCCAAGTATCCCAACACAATTCCCAAGTGTGCCTGCATAATCCCAAGTGTGCCTGCACAAACCCAAGTACCTTGACACATGCTTCAAATGTTTTAAGTACAAATGACAAATACATAAACATTGTCCCAACTATCTCTGTACAAACTCCACTTACCTTTACACAATTCCCACTATCCCTACTAGGTAAAAAAATATATAAAGAGTACCTTTTCCCCTTATTGCCAATTCTAAGTTCCTACACTTCAACCCAGACCTAATGACCTTTTAATGATAAAGTGTGATATTCCCCCTCTAGGGTAATTCCTACAGGCAAGGTTGTCACCATGTATATTATTAATAAAAAGTTAATCTATATACTGTTATTATCTCGAACCATTTGCCTACTGCTGTGTAGTAAAGTAAACTACTACACCTCCACCCCGTATATATTTGCAATAGTCAATCACTGTACCGGGTAACCTTGTTACTTGGTTGTATTATACCAAGAAGGCTGCAACTCTGTAACAGCACCTAGATAATAAAATAGAAATAATCAACAAAAAAAAAGATGATAGAACTAATAAGCAAACAGAGGTGCTGTTAAATGAAATAAAAAAAAAATTCTTAAAAATTTAAATAGAGAGGCAAAAATAGAAAATAAAATAGCATTGCTAATGACAGAATATGGCACATATGATCCAGGAACAGAAGAGTCAAAGAGACTTATGCTTCTAAAATACAAAAATAATCTAAATAGAGAGTCATCAATAAAGAAAGAAGAAAGAAGAACAGAAAGTAGACTCTAAGAGAATATCCATACATAAAGATAGGCACCAAAAAATATAAATGATTCTATATAGGTAAATAAAAGCAAGTTAAAAAGTTTTATTCAGAATGAGTATTAAAACAGAAGCAAGAACAAAAAGAATAAGTTGAACAAAAAAAGAGTTTATTAGTAATGCTAACATTATAGAATTTACCAAAAGACACAAGATATGAAAGGGTTACAAGATGTTTAAGCTTTTATAGAAAAACAAAAATTCTCAAATAGAAAATACTTAAGAAAACCAAAGCAGCAGTAGTTCAAATTACTGGATAGAATCAGAAGAGGTTGGACCCACTTGTAACAAGTTGGTCAGTACATTTTGAAAAAGGAACAATATGCAAAATTATACTAGAAAAATTTAACTCAAAAGTGTTAAAAGAAAGAAGAAAACACAAAGCAGCATTAAGCAATATCCCAAAATCAGCACTAGAATCAACATTGTTAAGACAACTAAGACCACTAGAAGTCAAAGCAATTTTTATACCTAATAATAGTAATGGCAACAAAAGGAGCATAGCTTTCACCTATTTCAAATCTGAAGAAGATCACTAAAAAGTAAAAGAAAAGAGTATTTTTTATTATCATAACAAGCTGTTTTGGTATAAAGGTAAAAAAATATAGCAAAAAGAAATAAAGATAAATATTTCAGATCAAAAAAATACAGAAGAGTTATTTTTCAAGATATTTATAACTTTGAACATGAAGAGACAAGACCTTCTAAGCCTGAAGCAAGTAGACTAGAAAAAAGAAAACAAAAAGAAAGAACAAGAAACAGCAAAAAGTGCAAAAAAGAATTATTAATTATAAAGTGTATCAATGAACACCAAAACATATTACAAAAAATACTTAAAAAACTCAGCAATTTGAACAATAAGCAGGTAAATTCTACTTATAGCTCCTAATAAGTGCCTTAGTTGAATTAAAAAATCTTGGTGTAGAGAAAGCAGATGCTTTAAAATTAGCAGGAAAAAAGAAAGAAAGTCTTTATAACTAAGAATTAATATACAAAGAAGCATTGTTAATAGAATCAATTAAAAGAAGCAACATAGAGCTAAACATTGCATGTTATAACATTAATGATATAAAAAGCAATAAGCACAAAATGGAACTAGTGTATGAATAGGCTGTAGACAATAAAATCGATATATTAGGATTGGCAGAAATGAACATTAGTAAGAAAGAAGATTTTTTTATGATGAAAGATTTAAATAGATATAGAGGTTTTTGGTCAGAAGCAAGTTCATCAAAGAAAAAAGGCTTAGATATAGAGATTCTGATAAATGAAAAATGAGAAAAGCATTTAGAACAAATAGACAGAGCTAATAAGTATATGATAGTAGCAAACTTTATATTCAAACAACTAGAACTTATAGTTATAATGGTATATATGCCACCTAATGACAAAGAAGAACAAAAAAAGATCCATAGAGCAATTATTCAAAGATATATTAAAAGAATATACAAGACACAAACAGTAATTATAAAAGATCTGAACTGTATTGTAAACTCAGAGCTGAATAGGTCCAGAAGCACAAAAGGCAGTTATTTCAAAAAGAAACCAATTCTAAATTGGTTAATAAGACAAGACTTCAAAGATTTTTATAAATTAGAAAATCTAAAAAGCAAAGAATTTTTATAGACAAATAGAGAATCTAGTACAAGAATTGACCAAATTTGAGTAACAAAAAAGCTGACAAATAGTCTTAATGATGCTAAAATTCAAGATATGTCTAGCTATACAAATAGTGACCATGAAGCAGCAGTAGCAAGAATAGAGTTAAGTCATATAGTAGCCTTGCATAAAGTGGCAAAACTTAAGAAGTTTGAGCAATATCAAACAATTTTCCTATATGAAAAAGCATCCAAAGAAAATTGGAAAAAATATAAAGAAGAATTAGACAGAATACTCAAAAACAAAAATGCATTGCAAGGGGTGTGGTGACCTAGTGAAGTGGATAGGTTGTCAACCCTCAAGTGACAGATCAAAGGTTCAATTCTCACAGACAATGAATTTTGAAAATTATATCTGTGTTATGGTAACTGTCTCTTGCTGATCGGTTGGATTTTGGGTATCTGTAATCTTAGGTATACCAAGTCAGGTCCCACCTGACATTGGAAGCTCAGGGCATCTATGCAATATATAATGTTACACAGTACATGTACATAGAGAAATATAAAACTGGTGTTGTATAAGACTTCAAGCAAACCCATGATAAGACCACTGGGCGTAGAAGGCTAAGAAACCGAAGAGATGAAAACTCATTTGAAAATCTTAAGTAAAGAGGTAGCACAAACTTTCGATGGTGCCATTGGACTGATAGAAGCCCATGAAACACCTTTATAGGAACTGTTGAATAAACCGGATGACAAAGATGTGTAAAGGAGCATATGACCAATCAGGCCACCAGAATCATCAGAGAAAAAGGATATATAAGTATACTATATCAGGCCATCTGGATTGGGAATCTGGAGAGTCAGTTAGTTCCAAGTAATGACTAGTAGGGGATGATGGAGAAGAAGTCAAAAAGATGGGTACCAGGGTTTGGGTGAACTTTACAAAAGTAATAGCAGTTTAAGAGATAACTCTAACTGCAAGTGTTGGTCTTGGCCATAATATCAAACCAGATTAGTGGTAAAAGGAAATATAGCTCACTCTGGTAGGTTTACCTCAAGGATAAAAATAGTCTAAGGATTATAGTCCTATGGTTAATAACAAATAGATCTAGGTCTGTAACCTGGTGAAATTAATACTAGGGTTAGATCAGAGGGTTTAAATAGAACACCTAAGCAGAGGTGTTAGGTACAGCAACTGGTAGGAAACTCTCAGATGAACTCCTTAAATAGGTAATATAGAAAAGTTACATGTGTAGTCAGCTGTACACTTGTCTAATAGTTTATTATATATATGTCTATATAAACATGTACCTGCTATAAGTATTAATAAAAAGCTCAGACAAAAGAGGTCATCTTAATACTGAAAAAAAAAACAAAAAAACAAAAATGCATTGCAAAAAACAAAAAGAGCAATATAGAATATATAAACAGATCAGAAGAAGATCTAGATAAAATATAGAAAATTATAAGTAAAAGTATACTAGAAGTAGCAAGGAAAACTATACTTAAGAAAAAGATTTTTAATATAGTTGCTAATAAAAGAAACAATAAAATGAAAAAGTCAGAGTTGACAAAGTCATTATTACAATTAGGAAGATAGATAAGCTTAGAAAAGAAAAATATCAAACTAGGTTTGATTTCAGAAAATATAGATAATTTTAATAATACAGCAAAATATATAAATGAGCAACATAGAACTAACATTAAAACAATCACAGAAATATGGACAGAAGAGATAATTACAGATCTGTAAGGTTGGTAGAAAATTTTATACAAAAAAAGAACAAAAGAATTAGAAAAAAACAATTAAAAAAAATAAAACAAAATATTGAAAGAAGATGCCAAATGATCAATAGCAAGCAAGGAAGAATGCTAATGAGTCTGCTAGACAAACCAATTAAAAAAATCAAAATAGACAAACTTATTGAGCTAAAAGATCTAAGTAGAGTGCTTATAACAGACCTACATATAGTGTTGGAAAAGACCAAATCATGCTTTCAGTAGCAATTCTGAATATGAAATTTCCAAAGCCAGAAGATGAAAAATAATAGGTAAAGATATATTAACCTAAAGAAGAAATCAATGAAGCCTAGTATGACCAACTGAATCAGGATATTTCAGAAGAAGAATGGCTAGAAATGTTATCAGAACTCAAAAATAATACAGCACCTGGTATCTTAGAAATTACTTACATATTAATCAAGGCAGTTAGTAGCCAAACACAAGAAATTCTAAAAAAATTTGCAGAAATATACATCAAGACAGAAATAATACCAAAAAAATTGAAAATGTCACAAATATACTCAATACCTAAGGATCTTGATTGACAATATAACTTAAGTAATATAAGACCAATAGCATTACTAAAAACTTTGCACAAGTGTACAACTAAAGTTTTTACCAAAAGGCTGGCACAAATATGCTGTAAAAAAATTATTTTAAAAGGGCTAAATTTCGCAGACTTGCCAGGAAGATCAACAAAAGAGCCAGTACATATTATTAATGCAATAATAGAAAATGCAAAAAATAACAAAAGAGAACTCTGACTAGTATTGCAAGATATGAAAAGGCTTTTAACTCAGTATCATTAGTAGTATTAGACCTAGTACTTAAAAGACTTAAAATACCTAAAATAGCATTTACCTTCATTTTAAATCTTTTTGAAAAATAACAATCAAGAATTATTACAGATATAGAAACAACAGAAGCCTTTAAGATCAAAGATAGAATCAAATAAGGAGAAGTAATTTCACTATTAGTGTGTGAAGAATATTTTATGATTCACTTCTAGAAAGAATCCAAAATAACTCAAGTTAGGATACACTTTGTATACTTTATCTAACAGCTGTACAGACTCTTCAATGCAGGAAAAAAAAAAGTAGAGACAGGCTGTAATAGCTTTTGCAGATGATATTATATGGGTTGAGTTAAGCAAAAGTTAAATGGAAAAAATTATCGAAATAGCAGAAGACTTTTTTGACTTAAATGATATCCAAATTAATAGAAAAAAGATCAAATTAATTATAATAAACACCAAAGTCAAAAAAAAAGAAAGATCAATATTCTTTGGCAAAGAATAGATTCAAAAAGAAAATGAAAATAAGATAATACAGTTTTTAGGAATTTGGTTAAACTGCAAACTAAAGAAATCAACAATAAAGTCAAAAGCTAAAGAAATAGTACAATCATATATACAGAGATCAGATCACAAAAAACTAACAGTTAGTCAAATATTATATATTAACAATATGTATATTATATCCAAGTTGTGTTATATACTACAAACAACAAGATTATCAAAAAACACATACACATACTGATAATTGGACTAGCAAAAAGGAAAATAGAAATTATACAATCATTAAGAAATAGTATGATGTATTACAGAAATCTTGTTAATCTTAACTCATTATGAAACCAATTAGTACTTAAGCAGATTACTAGTCTATATTATTGACTTAATGCAGCAGGCTCAGAAAAGTTAGTGACCAATATAAGAATAGAAGACAGTCTTCATCTAATAGGAGCATCAAAAAGCACTTGACAAAATAATATTCCTAAAACAAGTGCTAAACTATAGAAAAACAATTTAGCTTGCCTAACAATGCTAAGAACAAAAGATCTGCAGTTAGCTTTCAGTTTCAATTATGAAACTTCAATTTATGATGACAAAAGTACAAGAGTGCATGAAATACTAGAAACAAAATTTATCCTAATAGTTGAATACAGACTAAAAAAACTAGAAATTGCTTTTATATATCAGCTAGTAAACAAAAATAGTAACAAAATGATTACATAGTGACAACTAAGCCTAGTAAAAAAAAGCAATGCCAAAGACAGACCAGCCAATTAGTAAAAAAACTTAAAAATAAAGATAAAACAAGAGCCAAGCTGTAAAATGGTAAAACAGAAATTTAGAATAACAGCTCCAAACAAATGGAGAATAAGTGCACAAGTAGACAAGCTCTCAGATAATGCAAGATGAAAAGAATGAGTTCTTATAAATAATAAGCTATATCACAAAGAAGATAAACTAGTAATCGGAAGAATTGTATTTAGAACATCTAAGATACTCCAAATTGAATACTGGAAGACAAGATTTTAAACAAAAAAACAAAAAACTATGCTAAAAAAATGCAAAGGGTGTTTATACAATGATCTTAGTTCTGTTGAAAGTTGTGAAAAAAAATATAAAAAATATGAGATTCAAGGTTCTTTATCAAAGTATGTAAGGAAAAAAAATATCTAACAGTTGAAGATTAATACAAACATGTTAGAAGTTACAATACAGATAAAGAAGAATAAAGCACTAAACACAGAAAGACATGTAAAAGAAATTATAATAGAAAGCATAGATGTTAAGATAATCAAAAATCAAAGAATTAGTAACAAACTCATCAATTTATTTATAGAAAAACATAAGTATATTCAGAAGAACAATAGTCAAAAAGAACTGATCTTTTACACAGATAGATCATTAATAAAAAGAAAAAAAGAAGATTAAGGCCTAAATCGAATAGGAGCAGAGTAGTTACAAGTGAACAGTAAAGAAGAATATATAATCGATGAAGGTACTATTGAAGCAAAAGGATGACCTTCCTTAACCAAAGCTGAACTGTTGACAATTTGGTATATAATTCTTATAGTACCAAGTAAAAGCAAAATTAAAATACATACGAACAGTGCAGCAGCTATAGCAAGTATATCCAATAGCAGTCAATTCATAACCAACAGAAGAAGAATAAAAAAGAAAAATTACATTCTAATTATAAATATAGAAAATATAATGAAAATTAAAAAAATAGAATTAGAGTTAATAAAAGTAAAAAGTTATAGCAATAACAGATAAAATAATAGAGCAGATGAATTAGCAAAAGAAGGAGCAAATTTGCTAGATCCAGATAAAATTATAGTAGAGTCAGTTTCAAGATCTAATGTATTATTTTTGTAGAAAAATATAGTTGTAGAAAGCCCAACACAAGACTTTGTTAAAAAAGTTCTTAACATTAAAAACAATGCAGATTGGAGCTTTTTATTAGTAGTTAAAAAGTTAGAACCAATACAAGAAGAAAAGAAGCACTGCTAGGCACTGTTATAAAAAAAAATCAAAAACCAGAATGGAGTTAGATGCAACTCAACTAAAGGAAATAAAATCTTAGTACACTTTTCAAGTATATACAAGAAAAAATATTAATATTTAAAGAACTAGCAACAAGATACCCAGACCTTTATACAAAACCAGATTGCATTATGTGCAAAGAAGAAAAGAAGAGGATCAAGATTATTTAACAGTCTATTCAGCTTATGAGAATCTTTGGATAAAGACAGAAATGCTAGCAATAACAGTAGCATAAAGTGAACTATTAAAGGATAAAAAAAAAAACACTATACAAATACAACTAAAAGAAGCAATTTAGAGCTGAATGAGAGAGGAAAGAACTGAAGCATGAAAGAAACTTATCAAAGGTCTTTTGTAAGAAAAAGTAGTTAAAAGAATACAAAATATACTAGTCTTACTAAAAGAAACAAGAAACTTTCTAGTAAGCATTGTAGATACAATATAGAATGAATTTTATAAAACAGTATGAAAAAAAAGATGCAGTAAAATATATGAATAGAAAAAAAGTCAAAACATCAGTACAAGAAGAAAAAAAACAAAATTCAAGTTTCAGAACAACAAAATAGAGCAGTAAATGAAATAATAGCAAAATCAAGAAATAAAAAACTAAAAAAAGAAAAGTGTACAAAAGAAAAAAAAGAGAAGGAAAAAAAAAAATAGAAAATTTATAGAAAAGCACAATACAAAAACTAATTAATAGTAATAGGAGGCCTTATTGAAATGGCCTCAAAGGCTAGCCTGGATAGCCTTCTAGCAATGAGTAACAACTCATGCTAATGTAGCAAACTGCTTCTAAGCACTAGTACAGTAGACAGAGGATATTAAACCTAGAAATTAAGCTAATAGTTGTATAATTAAACATGCAATTCTCTTAATAAAGGATATTGGCAAGACTGCCAAAGTTTTTAAAAAAAAAAATACTGAAATTTAAATAAATTTCACAAAAATATAATTCTGTTAATAGAACTGTAAAGTAAATAAATTAGTTAACAGAAAGGTATTCAAAACCTTATAGTTAGATAATATATTCTAAAATAAATAATAACTTAATAAATGTATTTAAAAAAAAATTATAAATTGAGTTAAATAATACTTAAATATACAAAAACTTTGATGTTATTTATCTGATTTTTTTTTTTTGTGTTATAAGCGGCAATCTTGCCTGTCTGTCTTTTATTGAGTAATATCTAGTTATTAATGAATACATAGTTTATCAACAAAAGTATAACTAGTCACACGTATAACTTTAGTCATTATCTAATTAAGGGTTCCACCCGAGGGTTACCCACTAGCTACCATACCTGAGATCCGCCTGTGAATCCCCTATTTAAACTTTCTGATTTTCAATCCTATGCATTACAACCTTCTATTACTACATGAACATATCAGGTTAGGGCTATCTAATTACTATTTATATCAAGGTACCACCTCATTGGATGTTACCAAGTATCCATAGTCCTTTGAATTTACTCTTGACACAGACTTACTAAATATAGTACCAAGATTACCCCCCTTAGATTTTATCCATATTAGTGTATCCTGTATCTACTAAACCGGTTTTGGTGTCAGAGGTGTTTGAGTTTTAGTAAGTCCATTCCTTTCTTATAGTTTCCTTTTATGTTTACTGTATCACTCGCTAGTGCACCTTCTCTCCATTTTTGGTATGTTCACCACTTCTCTCGCATTGGGCGCTAACTCTTCATATCAGGAAACTTCTTTCTGAGAACTTCTTTATATACCGATCTTCTGTTCACATGGACTTAAGTCACAGGGCTTTGCGTACATTCATATGCTTCTATAGATTACAGAGTTTTGCCTCTAGCTAAAATTGAACTGTCGACCTTGTCTATGGAGGAAGTGGCGCCTAGACCACTAGCCTACAGGATCCCATCTCTATGTTATTTATCTGATATAATATAAGATTAGAATGTTTAAATAAATAATTTTTTAGTAGATTACAGATATAATAATTAATATAGAACTTTTAAACAAATTACTTAAATAGGCAACTAACAATTGCATAACTAGCTAGTTGTATATTCATTTTTGTACAAATATATACTTATCTTTATATAAGTTATATATTTATATAATTAAAAACATAATAAAAACAATAACTATTATTCAGATTAAATAATAATTCTTTTTATTATTTACCAAAATACAAAAATTAACAAAAACAAAACTAAAAATTATAAGAAAACTAGTATTAAAACAATATTTAAAAACTTAGCAAAACAAAAAATGTTTTTGAAATAAACTTAACAGGTGTATTAATAGAAGAAAAAAAACCAACAGTAAATAGAAAAATAACAAACTTGATAAATAAATATGAAAAATAAAATTTTGAAGAAATAATATAAATCTAAAATTGCAGATTTGTTTAGAACATATAAGTATGTAAAGAAACAAATAAACAAGTATATACAAATATAAAAAAGATAAATATATAAGTATTACAAATTACATATGATTGTAAACAAACCAAGAAAAGTAGTATAGAATATAATCAAATAATAACACAAACAAAGTTAGAAAAGTTAATAACTCTAAAATTAATAGTAAAAAAAACAGAAGTTGAGTTGAAACTTATAGACAGCAAAGAATTAGAATAAGAATTAACAAATAGAAACAATTACTTTAATATAAGAGATATAGTAACAACAGTACTATAGAAGACAGATTTAATAGAAACAGTAATGCTAAAAAAATATATGAAGTAATAATTAAAGTATATGCTGAAAATGCAAAACCAATGAAATAAATAATGAATGAAGTTTAAATAAAGTATGAGAAATTGTAACAGATGTGGAAAAATAATACTTTATGGAATGCACTCTAGATGATAAGGAAAGGCCATCATTCAAGCTATCGGAACCAGTAATCATTGTGTATAAGAATGAAAATATGCAAATAAAAGTAGAAAAGATCCTTATATTATATAATTGTTGAAGGAGGCACAAAAGCTGGTGGAAGCCTCACAAAATGGAGAGCAATCGAAAGTACTAGAAAAGCAAAAGTCATCATGTAATCTTATAGACACATCGAACTAGTTTAGTCTGACTAAGTAACTTATTCTATTTTGGTAAAGGCATATGTCATTTTCGAGTACATCTCGATACTTTGTAATTTATTTATGTATTATTTTTGTATGCATGTCTTTGTTAAATTTTTTTGCATGTTTGTGTCGTTATAGTATTACAATGGTGGTAAATTTTTTTGGAATCACGAACTGAAATAGAATATTCCTTTTGTTTTTGAAAGCATCTGGTATGACAGAGAAGATCGCTATCAGCGAGACAGGCAAAACAAATAATATTAATTCATGATTGATCAATCTTAAGTTAAAGCAGAATAAATATAGTACGCACTTACAATTATTAAACAATAAAGCTGGCCCTGGTGGCTCGATTTCGCATATATAATCGCGTTTACTTTTGCATGTGTGTTTCGTGAATTTATTTTATTGTATTATTATCGATGTACATTACTCGCATATGATCGAGAATTTTTTTGGTAAACTTGAACGACCTGAGGTCTGTGAAATTTGAACGACCCGAGGTCTGCGAAATTTCTAGCATGGTGGACAACCTCCGTTACACAAGCCTTCCAGATTTGAAAATTGTGACTCAGTGCCGATCTGCCCAATTAAAATGCGAGATTTTTATATCGACGTTACGGGTGTTATACTATCAGTTATACGTATTCTTTAGCTTTTCGCTTCATGTATTTTCTGCGCCTTACAAAAAAATAATAAAGAAATAATCCGCTAATTATGTATATGTGTAAAAAGTAAATAATTCGAAGTCAGTGTAAATTTGTTTTATTTTTCTGATGTGCACTCAAACACAATAGTTATATATATAATATTTTTTATGTAAATATTAGAAACGTCCAAACCAAAATGGACAGCTTCTATTAACATCGTGTTTCTTACTTATTAGCTGTCGAAACTTTGGAGTGCAAAGGGTTTCTCGTTTGAATGTCGCTTTTTTCGTCAATGATCCCGGATTACAAAGCTTGGGATAAAAATTTTCATAAGATTTGCGAAAAATATCTTGTACTCTTAAAGATAATTCTATATCATCTACAAAAGATGACATATCCTTTAAAGATGCTGGAACCAACATCTGACCAAGATGAATCATAATATAAATTCCTTGAACAAGGTCCATGGTATAATAGTCAACTTTATAATCTATAAATGATCAAAAAGGGATTAAAGAATAACATAAGAAAAAGAGTAAATAATATATTAATTTCCTTACCAACACACTGGAAGCCCAGCACTTTTATATCAGCACCTTTATCAACAGATGAATCTAGGATATCTTTCATAAACACGCCCAGGCGAATAAGATCGTTGCAATTTTTGTATACATCCCCTCTTTTTGATGGAGGGCTAACTTCGCCCACAAATAAGGTGGCACTAGTTTGTAATTGACAAATTATGGAAGTTGTGAAATCTGGTTGTTTAGCGCGACCTTCGGCTTTTCTTGTCTTGCTTTCGTTTAAAGCTGTATTAGGCCATTGTACTACGTGTTTATCGGGATCATCAAAGAGTCCCTTCATAATACGATCAAGGAAATTGGTATAGTGTGTGATTTCGCTGTGCTCATTCCTAATTTTTGAAGAGGGTAGCACTCTCAAGCAGTCCAGAATAATAAAACCTAAATTCTCTCTTAAAGATTGCTCACTTGAAAGTTTTCCGCATAACCAGATAATAGCATCATCACGCGATCCACCCATTGCCATTTTAACTGCTTTTCGGAATGTTGTTTCGGAATTCGAATCTAACTCTATTTGTTGCTCTGATTTAAATTTTTGATGAATTTCATCAAGCAAGGACAATCCGAAGTGATCAATCATTGTATTGGAGTAGGAATTCGAGGCAAGTAATAAAATTGACGATAACGATAATATTTCCTGTACATTTGATTCCACAAATAAGCCCTTGTCCCTTGCAATATTTAGCGACTGATTCTGATAATTTCTAAAAAGTAGAGACACATTAGTCTCTCCCACGTGTAAATCATCAACTGGATCTCCATTTTTGAAAGAAAATTCACATGGAATGTCATCAATTATGATATCTTTATCATCCTCCTCCTCAACGAATGGATTTTCTTCTTCCAATGGATGTATCATTGGACTACCTGGGGAGGGAGTGGTATATCCATCCAACTGGTGATACTGCTTTCTTCTTTTTCTGACATCCTGTCCGTCACGAGCAAAGTCAGCCAATAATGCCGATGCTTCATTATGTTCCACTACCGTCTCTTTCAAGACATCAAGAGACCTCTTATTCTACATAAACATAATATTTGTATAGTGATAACACTAAATCTAGAAGTATAAAGTCAAACCCTTTACCATGATCAAGCATTTATCCGACTATTGCATGGGAAACAGAAAGAATTTAAATTAAGCTTAGCCTTAGGGTGTGTGGGTAAAGGCTAAAAAGAAACAATTTTTATTACCTGTATTTTACGAACTTCTGCAGAAACCTTGATCTCTTGTAAGTTTATTTTCCTCTCCAAATCCATTTTAATCCAAAAATCATCAATATACCCACCAGCTTTTACACCTTCCTACAAAAAATTAACAGTAATAAAAACAAGGTTAGCCCATGATAGTTAACTAACTTTTGCAAGTTCATGGATAGATTTCAGCGGAACGTATTCCATCGCCACTCGGATACGTATTCCAGTGGGTAGCTTCAATCTCAGTTGAGACAGGGCGGAACGTATTCCATACACGGGCGGAACGTATTCCCTCGTGATTCCTGCCACAACCGCCACGTAAAAAAATGTAACAATATCACGGACAGAATAATGAAAAACAAATGCTTCGTCTCAGGTTCGACCCAAGGACATTAAACGTGTAAAGCTTGTGATAATTAACTATCGAAGCCATTCATCTAAACCAGCACTAGCCCTCTAACGCAAAAAAGTAACACACTTTAAATTGCTTAAACATCCTGTTAGCTTCCTTCTTTTCTTCTTCTGATCCTTCCTTCATAAGCCATTCTAGCTGTCGCATGATTGCTAACGTGATCGTTGCCTTGTTAATGGGATGTTTAGACGCACACCATTCTTCATGATATTCTAGTGCATCCCATTCTTCACATGGCGTGGTAATAAAGTATGAAAACCCCGGTTTGTCAGAAATATCAATTTCCTTTGGCATTTGTGTAATGTGCAAAACGAAAATATTTGTTCCGAGGTCGATATTTCAGTCTGGGATATTTCAAAATTTGATTGTCGCGTTTTTAATCGATACACTTTGTGGCTAGCATTGCGACCAATCATATGATCGATGCGTCGCATTACGCAAAAACCAGCAAATCATCTGACAGATTTTCACTGATCTAAAATTTTGCTTTTACTAACGCGCGGTTTTTTTTTAGTTTTTCACGTTACACCTGATCTTGTAATCTAATTGGTCAATCGCTGTCGATCAGTGAACATAGACTGTGCACATGTATAAAAAGACGAAGGGCGTCACTATGTGGCATGAGCTTCGTCCTATGTATAAACAAGATCTAATATTTATATTTTCCATTCAAAGATATTGAACGTGCAAAGAGAGGTTTATTCGCACGTTATAAAAAATGACGCTTCTACATTTAAGAATTCATCATAATTCAGGACATGATTTCGATAATAAATTTGCATTATACAGATATGGATTATGGATGTTCAATGTTATCAAGAAGGTTAAGCGTGCAAGAGAAATTGGAAAAAAGATTCAAGCATGTACAATAATACAATGTAAATTCATTGAATATTATTATCGCCCTGATGGCCTTGTACTACAGAACTTGCTCAACATTACCAATTATTATGGGCAGTACGAGAAGAAATGCGATGTACATATAATACATACACATATTTATTTGATTAATCTATAACAGCATACGTACAGTCATCGGCAAAAGTAATGCCCAATTTTGATCCCGTGACTGATGCACAAACAAATATGTATTGCTTACCCCATTATAGCAATTTGTGGGGCAAATCTTTTTTTTTTCTCTTTCTTTGAATTTTCATGAAGTACCTGCAAAAAAAAAAACCAAGTATAATAAGCATGATTGGCATTTCAATAATAGACAAAGACAAAGAAATCCTGGCTTATATTGAATATATGAGTGTCCAACAAGTTGTACAGAAAATGGGACATGATCTTACCACAATCTGAAGATTTCTTACCAAGTATCAGAGAATCAAGAATATATCAAATTTGTCAAGGTCTGGAAGATCCTGTGCCCTCAATTATTAAAAAAAAACTACTTTAATGGAAGCAGTTCTAAAAAAAAGATGCAAGCTTTTGTGTGACCTGGTTAATGATTTAAAGTTTGAGTGCAGTTTAAGAACTGCTTTTCAAACTCTACAAAGTTTTGGTGTTTGGTTTTGTATAGCAGCAAAAAAGTCATTCTTTAAGGAATATAATATGAAGGAATAATTTAAATGGTATTAACAAAATATATTAAAAAGCATCTATGATTGATAACATGTAATTTTTTTTAATAAAACATTCATCAAGTTTGGTAAGCAATTATATTAAATTAGGATATGGCATTTCAAAGATAAAAAGCACAAAAATGAGTATTTAATTTTGTGTTTTAAGAATAGTAGGCAGTCAGTAATGGTATAGAATTGTTTTATTGATAGAATCAAGAGTTCTTTTATTTTTTTTGATGTATATAAATGATCTAAAGAAAAAATTAATAAAAAAATATATATTAAATTTTTGGAAAATCATTTATCATCATTTTATAAAAAGGTTAAAGCATCTCATATTTTGTAGGTGTAAAAATAATATTTTAGTAAGACACTGTGTCAATATATAAAATATCTGATTGGCTTAAAGACAAAAAAATCCTTAAATTAAACTGACCTACAAGATCTTCTGATCTTAATCTGATCGAAAATATTTGAAAAGTATTGAAGAATAATATTCAGAATCAGGACAACTTTCTAAGAAAAATAGATGATCTTAAAATTGTCCTAAAAAAAGAGTAATCAAAATTAGATATGTTAGTTTTTTTGAAATCTATAGATTTAGTTTTAGGAATGATCAAAGCAGTATTAGAAGCAAAAGAAGAGCATTACAAATATTGATTAGCTAAAGAAAAAAAAATATGTAGTATATTGTAAAAATGAAAAAAATCATATATTTGATTTTAATTTCATTTAATAAAAAAATTGGGCATTACTTTTGTCAATGACTGTATGTTTGTTATAATAATTATACTATAATAAAATATATATAACTTAGATTTACTTATTTTCTGCAAGTAATACAAGTCCAAAAAGAAAATTTGTTGTAAAGAAGGTCATATAGTAAATTTAGCCAAGAATTTTTTTATTATGTAAAACATAAAAGTGATTTTCTAAATAAAATTTTGAGTTACTAATAATGTTTTGAAAAAGCTTTTAATCCTATAGACTAACTTTCTTGTAATTGTTTAATTTTATACAGTTGAATTTATAAGTTGAATTTATATAGTTTAGAATACTTTTATGTCTCAATATAGTAAATTTTTTTTAAAAAAATATAACTGTTATTCATAATAATACAGAAGACACTTCACGAATAAAACTTTAAGTATCTTGAATATCTTTGGAATTTATCTTGCCTAAATATACTTTACTTAGAGACAGCTTTTAACTTAGAAAAATTGTAATGAGATATAAACCCATTATTTATTATTAAATCATGTGATTCTGCACTTCTTTACTGCTATACTTTTTAATTATTCAATAGAGTATTAAAAATAAAGTTTTATTAATTAAATTTTTAATATATATAAGTACAACTAAGTAATGTAATTAGGGATGTTAATGGTTAATTTCAGTCAGTTATCATCGATCATGAGTCATAACCAGACTGACCACAGTCATGACTGATAAGTAATTTAAAATTTTAATATCCACTATTATTTAATTAAAGTTAGTTAATTTAAGTTAAAGTTTTTTTGATTTAGAGTTAATAAGCTAATGCAAAATAAATTTATATTTAAATTATATAATCTGTAATAATATAATATATAGTTAAAAAATTATAATTTAGTGCACTATGCACCATAGTACATCCTTTATACTTGTACACTATGCACTATGGTATATCCATTATATTTTAGGGTAAGTAAATTAACATATAATGGTTTTTTTAGTTGAATTATATAACTTTGTATATCATATATGATCTTATATAATATAATATATAATCTTGTATAATAATATAATATATATTTGTTATATAAATTAAGTTTGGGGTGTGGCGACCTAGTGAAGTGGTCAGGTTGTCAACCCCCCAAGTGGTAGGTTGGGTATTCAAATCCCATCGACAGTGAAAATTTGGATAATCACCTATGTA
>CAJVQA010003014.1:0-20492 GCA_910591915.1 Cetraspora pellucida
AATAAAAAAGTTTTATTAGTAGCATATATCAATTTTAGATGAAAATTTTAATATACTATACATAACTATATAAAAATGATCTACGTGCCCCCTACCCTTAAAAATTTATATAAACACTTTCAAATTATACAAATTTTTCTAAAAATAGAATTCTTAAAATTACAATCAAAAACAGTAATCACTTTAAACAACTTTCTTCAAATCTGAAAACAGGACCCCACATCTCAAATTACTTAGATATATCATTTTAAAATATTATTTTTTGAAGTGATAAAGAACCAGAAAAAGTTATTAACTTAAGCTCCATAATAAAAGCTTTTGTAAAATTCAATATTAATGAATTTTTACAATTAGAGAAAATACAATTTTCTCTAATTGAAACTTCACTTAATAAAGTAATCATAGAGTTAGAAAGTAATAATACTAACCACCTAACTCAAATAATAAATGATTTGAAACAAACACCAGTATCTATGACTTGAAGTATAACTAACTTTTTTTCTAGAGAAACACAAAAAGAGCAAGTTAATCAAATCTTAAAGTTCTTATTTACTTCTGGATATATTCAACATAACCTTAACAAAAAATTGAAGCTTACTATTATTTAGGACAAACAATTTTTAAGTCTAATAATCTTTCGGAGATTAAAGACCTTATTCAGAATACTCATATAACAAAAAAAGTAAAGGATACTTAAAAAAATGTTTTTAGAATATATAAAGTCCTCAAATTATAACCAAAAAAAATAATCTTGCAATTGAAGTATATGACCACAATACATATTATCAAGTTGCTAGATGATGAGTATACTCAACTCCTTGAATTGATTAGAACATAGAATTTACAAAATAAATTTTTAAAGAAGATAAAAATATTATAGAACAAATTATTATTATTTTATTATTATTATTATTTTATTATTATATTATTATTGTTATTTAATATTAGTTATTTTATTATTGTATTATTATTATTACTAATAGTTGCTAGAACTTTTTAGTTACTTAGTAATTACTTAGTCACTTAGTCATTTAGTCACTTAGCCACTTAGTCACTTAGTCACTTAGTCACTTAGTCGCTTAGTTACTTAGTAATTAGTTACTTAGTAATTATTAATTATTAGTTGCTAGAACATTTTAGTCACTTAGTAATTGCTTAATTGCTTAGTCACTTAGTCACTTAGTTACCTAGTTGTAGGGGCCTGCAAATTGCCTATTTTTGAGGCCTGGCCTGGCCCGCAATTAGGATTAAAAATTTTTTTTAGGCCCGGCCCGGTTCGCAAAAATTTCTTATATAAATTTACAAATTTTTAATCCCGCACTGGCCCGCAATTATAAAATTTTGCAAATTTTTTGGCCTGGCCCAGTCCGCAATTATAAAATTTTGCTTCAGGCCTGGTCAGGCTGGGCTGTAGGACCCAATGCAAGCCTCTACCTAGTTGCTTAATTGCTTAGTCACTTAACCACTTAGCCATTTAGTTCATAGATATATAAACCCTGCTAAATTCCTTAAGTGTGATTAAGCAACAGACACCCTTCTTTTCTTTAATATTGTAAACATATCTTGGGATTCTTTAAAAATAGAAACCTAAGGATAACCCTTCTTGTTATTACTTTAATAAACAACTTTTTACTATAAACTGTATTGATACTCCCCCTTTAGGGTAATTCTTACAGGCAAGGTTTATCTTCTTTTAATAAAATAAAATAAAGTTATTAGTATTGCATTACCTTTCTTGAACTGTCTCAGAGAAAAATATAGTTTCTTGAGAATGTCTAATAGAAACTATACTTCCCTCTTGAACACTGCATATATCTATAAGAGATTCCCTGTGCTGTGTTATTGTTATAGTATAAAAATTAAGAAGGCTTCCACCTATAACAACAGTAATAGTAATAATATATCTTCTTTTATTATTACTAGTAGAAAATCAAGTTGTTTATGTCTTTAATGTAGTTTTTCTAATTACTATCATGTTATGTATAATTGTATTTATTAAAACTTTCTTAAAGAAGTTATGCAAGAAAACTTTTCCTTATTAGTTAGAAAAACATTCCTTATTGTCACTGTTTTGACTTATTGCTTTTTTCATTATTTTAGTTTTGTTGTCTTTCTGTTGTGCACAAATACATGTTGGTTCAAAACATTATAATTATTTAATATTGACGTCAGGCCCTATACAATTTAGTTTTTTATTTTATTTATTTTGGTAATGTATAAAAAAGAGTTTTTTAATTCTAATTACTATATAGTATAAAATATTAAGATTTAATTATATTCAATTTTGATTGTTTTAATATTGTTAATTTGTTCAAACTAAGTGACCAAAACTGATAATTTAAAAATAAAAACCATATTAAATTTTTTCTAAAACTTAAGCAAGATATCTTAACAACTATCTAATAGGTGGTTGCTGGGATATCTTTACTCAAACTTTTAGAAAAAAATTTAATATAGTTTCTATTTTGACATTTTTAAAGAAAGCTTTGAGCGATGATATCGCAGCAACCATCTGATCAAATTCGATGAATTTTTTTATATTTGAATTCAATAGATAAATAAATTCAAATTAAAAAAATCATCGAATTTAATCAGATGGTTGTCGAGAAATCGCATACAAATTGATTAAAGTTACATCAAAATGTAAACAGCGATAATTGAATATTGGGAACCCTACAACAAGAGAGCAATGGGACATTTCAGTTTTATATAAATTTTCATTGTAATTTTGTATCTACTGATTTTAATCTTTAAACTATAAAAATATTTGCTTGTTTATAATCTAAACAAGAAATATTTTTAGGTTAAGATCAGTAGATATAAAATTATAATAAAATCTTTACATAAAACTGAAATGTCACATTGCTTCTTTACTGTAGGGATTCCAAATATTTATTCTGCAAATCGATTTTGTTGTCTAAAAGTCTAACATTAAATTTGTCTTTCTGATTTTATTATAGACATAGAATGTAATCCATGCTTGAAGGATTAGATGAACTGGTTTCGCAGTTAAATGCTAGTCGTGATTTCTTTCCATTTCTTAAGAAATGAAGCATGGATTTCGTAAATACGTAAAAGCAAACACAAAAACTAATCATATTCTTTTTCAATGACTGTAAATGAATACTAAAGCATATTGCTTAGCATTACACATATATAATAACGATACCTAGATGTGAATCAAATCAAATAGAGTTTTATAAATGATGAATTGATTTTAATCTCAATTGAAGGATTATAATTGTAAATAACGATATTACGGTGATGGTTAACTGCCTTAATAATTGTCACGATTGAAACTGAAAATAAGGACCTCGATTTAAAAATATAAACTACCAAAATCCACTTTATATCAATTTTTTTTATATCAAAACTATCCCTGCCTCCGAAAAAATTTTGAAAAAATTTCCAATAAAAATATCTAAAAATTCCAGCCTAAGCTGTGACAATAATCAACTTATTCATGCTAATTTATTGTCTTTATTATTGGTTTAAAAATATCGCAAGCTTACAAAGTACGTGGTACTTCCTTCACGACTATACTATGAATCACATCCCCTTCTTTAAAGTCTGTAAATCCCTCAAATGATATACCACATTCTAATCCTTTCTTTGCTTCTGTAACATCTTTTTTTAGGTGTTTTAATGATTCTAATGGACCTATTTTTATTATTTTTCAAATAGAAGCTCAGTTACATAGATCAACTCTCAAATCATTATAATTTCAGTAATAAACTTACCTTCCCACATTTGTTTGTTATTTCTTATTATTCTCACTTTTTGACTCTTAAAAATTGTTCCATTTACAATCCTACAACCAGCTACTGGCCTAAATTCTCTATTTTTAACATTGATCTGAAAAACCTGTAATATTGTTGCTTCACCTGTGATAATTGATTCCAATACAGGTGGCAACATCTTACTTAACTTGTCTTTTATACCATCCAGAAGTTTATAAATAATATTGTAGCACATTATTTCAACATGCTCTGTTTGAGCTAAAGAACTTGCTCTCTTGTCAACCTTAACATTGAACCCTAATATTGCTCCTGAAACAAGAATGAGTTGTTATAATTTGGAATAAAAATTTCTAATATAGACATGCACATTCATACCCTGTGCAGCCGCAGCCATTTGAACGTCCGACTCGTTAACATCACCCACTCCGAAATCTACCACATTCACGCGAACCTCTTTGTTCCCAATAAAATCTACAGAATCGATGATAGCTTCAATTGATCCACTTACATCACCTAAAAACATTTATTAATTAATGACCAAATATAAATTACAATTTAATAATGAAAATTACCTTTAACAACCAATCTTAATTCTTTTATCTGGTTTTCATCAAGCTTTACTTCCGTGTTCGAAGATGGAGGCAACGGCATAGTAGGGTATTCTTTAAGCATCCCACGATGAAACATCCATACTTTCCTTTTGAAATCTCTGATCGCAGCTTGATCAACTTCCAGCTCCTTCTTACGCTGTCTCCTCTTTTCATTAATAATTTCTAGATCTTTCATCTGCTTTTCACGTTCTAACTTTCTCAGTCGATTAGCAACTACAGTTTTAGCAAGTTCCTATAAGAATGAAATATCATTTTAATTTATGTAGCTTGTGATTTTAATTTAACCTCATGCACCAACAACTACTTCATCTTTAGCCTGAAGGACTTCATCACCAGAATTTGGTGTTTCTCTCCAACCCATGACTTTTACAGGAGTGCCAGGTGGTGCTTGCTTAAGTGATTGCCCTTTATCGTCGTTCATCATTCGAACTTTACACCAACTAGTGCCTGCCACAATAACTTCACTTTGCTTTAAGGTTCCGCGTTTAACCAATACTGTCGCAACATTACTGATAGACAATTAAGTGCAAATTAATAAATAAATCACAGGGCTCTTAAATGTCTTAGTTGGCTTACCCTTTGCCTTTTTCTATTTGTGATTCAATAATAACACCTTCTGCTTCAATATCAACTTCAGCACGATAATCATTTAATTCGGCTAATGTTATGATAGCTTCTTCTAATGTATCCAACCCTTTTCCCTGAATCAATACGTTTCTTAATCATAAAAAACAAAAAAATAGTAATAAATGAAACGTATTCTAATTTGAAGTAAATACTCACAGTTAAGGCAGAAATTTCAACACATTGAATATCACCTCCAAACTCTTCAAGTTCTATACCATACCTCATGAGAGAATCACGTACTTTTCTCTATACAATATTTATTTATATCAAACGCTATCACACGTAAAGTACAGAATTTACGTATTCACATGTCTACATACTGCATCTGCATCATGTTTATCAATCTTGTTAATCGCTACAATTATGGGCACTAGTTGCAATGAATATTAATAACAAAATCAATTAATACACCAGAATAGAGAAAAATACATATAGTTGACTCTCTAAGTGTAACTTGAAATTTTATATACATATAAGTTGAATTTAAAGACATAGAATTTGTATTGTTCAATATACTTGGAACAAAAAAAGGCCTTGCATTTAGAGAAAATCTTATTGAGAGCTGCACTTATAGAGAATTAACTATATATATACACTTTGATCCAAAGTTTACCTCCAGCATCCTTAGCATGCTTTATTGCTTCTAACGTTTGTGGCATCACACCATCATCAGCTGCAACAACAAGGACAACAATATCAGTTACGTGAGCGCCTCTAGAACGCATAGCGGAAAATGCAGCATGACCAGGAGTGTCAAGAAATGTAATGGTTTTTTGTGATGGTAATGAAACTATTAAAAATATTTACAAACTAAATAAATAATGAAAAAATATGTAACTTTCATGAAATCAGTAATCTGTAGTCAGGTACCAGAAAAAGCACCAATGTGCTGAGTTATTCCGCCAAATTCACTAGCTGCTACAGATGTTTTCCGCAAAGCATCTAGCAATGTTGTTTTTCCTGTTAAAAGTAAAAGAAATTAGTAAAATCACACTAAAATATATAATTTGACTATATAACATTACATAATGTATGGATACCGTGATCGACATGCCCCATAATAGTCACTATTGGTGGTCGAAGTGGATATATAGACATGTCTTTTGGCATGGATCTTAAATTTATTTAAAAACGGATAATCTTATTAAATACTATCAAAATATGAGAAATCAAACAACTCCGTGTACTACTTTGGAAAAAGGTCAATTGCAGCAACCGAATCAACTATGGGATTCAGATCATATTCCATCGCAATTAGTGATGCTTCTTCGGAATTAAGCACTGAATCATACGTCAAAGGTAAATATCATGTATATTATAAACAAATGACTTTAAATTTCAACGCATAATTAGACCCTACGATGATCATGTGTCGTATATTCTATCCCAAGATCACGTAATTTTTGTTCAAATGGAGCTGGAATAAATAGAGTACAGTTTTAGCATTAAAATAAAAATGAAAAATTTTTGCAATAATATTCTTGGCTCACCCAACCGTACACCAATAATTTTTGCTAGATTTGAAACTGTGATAGCTTCGGGAATAAATACGTCCTTTTGGATCTTTTTGATTACATCCGTGAATTTTGGCTGTCTTTGCGTAAAATCGCTATCAACAACATCGAAAAGTTTTTTTGGATTTGCCCATTTATTTATATCTGTTTTTTTTTTTAAACGATTGAGCGCTTTTTCGATTCTAAAATTTTTATCTTCAGGATCCAAAGGAGTCAACAAATTAGAGTCTCTCTTAGGCATACGATTACGATTATATGTCAGAACGCGTGATGTAGTATGGAATAACGATGATACAGGGCGAAACTAGCTTGAAATATATGCGATAAATTGTGGCAACACAAACCCATTTCCAATAAAATAAAATAAAACTATGTAAAACCTTTCAAAAGAACAAGTTAACTTCATATATATGCATATATAGTGTTTGTAAAGAGTGTTTTTTTATTTGTGCTCACCCGAACTTTTAATAAAGATTTCAATGTTTGCGAAGAATCTCGCCAATTTGAGACTCTGCAAAAATTTTTTCTGAAATACATTCTAAAAAAAAAATATTCTAAAAAAAATATGATTCTATGTGATCAATTATTGCTTTATTAAGAACCTAAAACCGGATGATCTGCAGATGCGAACAAGTCTACACCACAAAAAATAATCTATCTAATCTTTCCTTTCTCAAGCCACAAATGACTGAAGGTATTCGTATAATTTTTCTATTTTTTTCAACTTACAAAATTCTTACACACTTACGTTATTGATAATATAGTTTGAAAAAATAAACACCATGATTGAGTTTTTAATCTTGTTTAAACTCTTTTTACATTTCTTAAAATCTCGTCCCAAGAATTGCAAAAAAATGACGCTTGACAAACATAGTACTATTCATTTTTCACGACATGAAATAAATTCCCTTCATGCGAGTAAACCTAAGTTCCTTCCGGAAAATGTTAAATGGGATGGAAATGTTGAGGTAGCAGATATTGATTGGAACGAGTCATTTATTAAGCCATCGACCGGACTTCCTACTTATCCTATCAATGTGATTGACTTCTCGGATGGCAAAATTCGTGAAAGAGATATTCAATGGCCAGATAACGATAATGCTTTTGATAACAATTTTCAGGAAACATATATCAAACATTCACCAAATTTGGAGGATGTTGTTGACTCGTCAAATGATATTGAATCACAACAAAATGTCGATCTTGAATCTTTACAGTGTTCAATATCTGATGTTGACACTACATCAAGCGCAATTATTGATCTGGCCCATCAAATTAAATCTATTGCCATCAACGATGATGATATAGAATTCAGTGAAATTTGCACACAAGAAGTATCCCATAATTCTATAAATGATGTATATGATTTATATGGTGGAATGAGTAACAGTGAATGTTCCGATCACTCTCCTGGATATTCAGAATCATGTGGAGATGAAAATGAAGCGTGTCAATGGGACAAATCTGGAGATATCGAAGCGCCTAATCAGATTAATCAAGCAGATGGCTGGTCAGAAAGTTCATATACGTTACAAACTAAATATGGACCTGATCAAAATCATTCCAAATTCAATGACATTCAGCATAGTTCTAAATCGAATGTCACTATTGCTAATTATATCCGACGTCGACGTCGTCCACGCAGCTATCTAGAACAACGTAAAGATCCAAGATATAATCCTGATACAAATCATTGGAAGAGTGAGGCGGACTATTTGTCATTTGATGGCCAAGAACGGATTGATCCTGAAAAACGAGAAAACGAAAAGTACGATGCTGTTATTCAAGCGGCATTGGACGCATGGGGAGCACATAAGGATGTAACTATGGACGTTTTTAAAACGAAGCCGACTAAGGATATAAAAAAGTCAAATGCTATAATATTTGAAGAGGACGACATAGTATCACCAACTATATTAAGTAATCAGAACTTACCGCCGAAAGAAACTCCTAAATCAAAGTCCCCAATCATGTCTCCTCAAACATGCCCAGTTGATTCATCATCATCTCAGTCAGTTGTCTTACATCAATACTCTCAGTCAAATACGATGTCATTGCCATTAGTATTTCATGAACAATCTTATGTATCTCCTCTCCTCCAAGCTTTATACAAAAGAAATATAGCTCAAGCCAATTCTGTTGCAAAATATCTTGATAGATTTAAGATTAATTTATCACCAATTCTTTCTGTTGAACTACCTGCTGATATTGAAATCGAAGTTACGCAGAATAGCAAGTGGCCAGCTTATTATGCAGATGTAGATAAAAATGAACGTCGCTATTCATGTGAAGAAACGATAAAGAAAGCTCTCCATCATATTATGCACTCAAGAGTAGCAATTATTAATGCAGCTCCTGGTAATACTTAATTTTAATAATTTTGAAAATTTTAATTATTTAAATATTAAATATATATATATTATTATTCATTACCATCTATTTATTTATTGACGGAACATATTATATACAATTCGTTTAGTTACATCTGAAGTTTTATTGGTTACGAAGGCTGTACAACTTTTATCTGAACCTCTGAGTCAAAGAACCATTATTGCCCCGATAATTGTCATAGCAAAGAGTTCCCTAACACTCGACAAACTATTGGTAGAACTCATCCCCATTTTCCCAAATTTAATTCGCGTTGGTTCAACTAAGCAATGTAGGAATCGTTCGCTTGCTGGAAGGCAAGTAGATAATCTTCAAAACGAAATCAGTACATTGTATAATCGACAAATAGAACATCTAAAAGATGCGAGAATTGATTTATTGAAAAGAATAAAAGAACGTTTTACCCTCATGTCAGATTATTACTTTCTTCAATCATCTCCAAGCCAGTTCAAAAAGCAATTATCGCGCCATAATAATCGAAAAACTAATTCTATATCGAGAAATGTTGAGCTGAAAGATTTAATGAATTGGCTGTCGAGTGATAATCCTCCAAAATTTGAAATTAAACAATCTACAACATTGTTTGAAGAATCTACTACTCATAGGCCTTTTAAATTTTCTATAAATAAAACACCTTTACGTGAAATTTTATCTTCGAACCTGGAGAATCTTTTTACTACCTCTTCGACCGATCTTTATTCAAAAATATCTTTACCTTTAATGTTTTCATCAATCGAAGAGCTGGAAAAGATTTTGTCATTTGATGATGATGATTCTAATGATATCGATAGCATTTACTCTCCAAACATTGAAGAATCACAATTTATTAACAACTTAATTAATCACCTGCCTCAAGATCAGAAGCTTCTGTTTAATAAACAAAACCAATCCGCAAATGTTCCAAATGATCTGAAAAATGACATTAATCAATTTTGGTGCCATGTTACTAAAGATATTTGGAAAATATCAATAGATGAACGTAAATTATATCGGCATATGTTTAATCGAATCGTATCTAACTATTACGATCCGATTATAACAAACATTTACACCAATGCCATCGAATTAAACAATACCATGGATGAGAAACGATTACAGAAACTATCTGAAGTCATGAAAGGCGCCCCGGTTATAGGTTTTTCTTGGAAGAACGCAAAATGCCTTAAAAAATTATTTCATGATTCTTCGCCTGCATCAACTCCTGTTTTTATAGTGGATGAAGCCTCAGAAATACCAGAAGATGAAATTTCTTGCATTATTAACGATCACGAAAATCTTGATCATTTAGTTATGATAGGTGATATGAATAGACGTTGTGGTAATTCTTTATTTGAGCGATGGATTTTAGATGGTGGTAGACATTATAGACTTTCAGAGCAAATTCGTGTACATCCACAAATAAACAATCTTTTGAGTACTTTTCATAAACGGATTGCAGATGATTTTCCATTTTTAAAAAACAATTCACAAATTACTGGTACTACATCTAACGTTTATTTTTTAAATCATCAGAACTATGATGAAGTTCCTGTTAGTGTATCAAAAAATATGATAAATACCATCGAAGCTGAATTTGTCACAAGATTTGCCTTCTATCTTCACCAGCAAGATGCTGATTTTGACCCCGGAAATATAACCATCCTCACTCCGTTTACTGCTCAAAGGGAGTTGATTAAAAGTTTATTAGCACCTGAACTTATAAAAGAGAAAACTGTAAAAATTCGTGAAATAATACCGAAGGAAGTAGGAATGCATAATTATGAACCTGAATTTGCTCAAAAAATAATTGTCACTGAAAAGAAATTAGGAAGGGTTATTGTTCAATTGATTGATGATTATCGCTATGAGGAAAATCAGATAGTTATTCTTTCTCTTGTTGCTGTTCCGCAACGATGGCAGAAAGAAGCATTAACGATATTGAGTACAAAGGACCTTGTATATACAGCTTTGTCTAGAGCAACTAGAGGCTTATACATTTTTGGAGACGGTGATACACTAAAAAATATTCCAATATGGGCCGACATCATCAAAAAAACTATTAACGGTATGTATCTAAATTTGTTATTTAAAATTGGTTAAATCCTTTATTTCTTTATATTACAACTTATAAACGATTGAATAATATATTATTTATATAGAAAGTGCCTATGGATCAGAGCTTGTCCTTAGTTGTCAAAATCACGGTGTTAAAACTAAAATTAGCCATCCTGATCATTTCAAGCAATATGTTCCTCTCGGTGGCTGTATGGTAAATATTCTGATATACGGGGGTGAGTCAATAGAAACCAAGCAAATCAAGGTTTGGTTTCTAAACTTTAATTTGATAACCTATCCAACTTAATAACTTGAAACTTTTTAATTTTTACAAGCAAGTAGAATTCAAAAATTTCCTAAATTGCTCAGGTTCTTTGCTTAAAGTTTAGAAACCAAAATGTGATTTGCTTGATTTTCATTAGTTCGCCACCATATATATATACATGGTCTACTATTAATTCTTAAATATGTTTATAATTCAGATGCCCTGTGAAAAAATGTTACTATGCGGTCATAAATGTCCACGAAAGTGTCATCCAATTCCGCATTCTCAAGAACGTGATCGTTTCAAGTGTGAAGAGAAATGTCATAGGAAACCAGAAGTCCAGATAGGGAATTGTAACAAAAAACAATCTCGTCAAGATTTAATTTATGAATGTACACATCCTTGTGAACGCAAATGTCACGAATGTTATGAAGAAGGTAGTTGTGGTATCTGCGAAAAAGAGATCGATCATAAGTTTGATGGTTGTTGCCATAAAACTACTATTAAATGTCATGAGAGACGGTACAGGAAATGTGAAGATGAAACAAATGTTAAGTTGAAATGTGGACATATCGAAAAAGTACCTTGTCATAAGCGACTTAATGTGGATGAGTATAAATGCACAATGCCTAAAGATGTCGAAATTCCAACATGCGGACATTTTGTTCGCGTTGGTTGTTTTGTAACGAATCCGGAGTGTATAAAGCGTTGCGGTTACATATTACCCTGTGGTCATAAATGCGAAGAAAGATGCGCGGCGCACAAAAATTATATTCATAGAAGAAGTGATTGTAAACGTGAATGCCCCAAGACTCTTGTTTGTGGGCATAAATGTATTAATGGGTGCGCAGAACCGGATCAACATTCCTCTTCATGTATGGAAGAGTGCACCTTCCAATGTTTACATGGTATTGGATGTCCATTTCAATGTAATGAACCATGTTTCGAATGTTTGGAGAATTGTCCGTTGACGTGTAAACACACCAAATGCACTAAACGATGTTGGGAAGATTGTGATCGACCTCCATGTAATAAACCATGCACTGAAACCCTGAAATGCGGGTAAGGAAAAAATAATTATGATGTTTAAACTTTAAATATTCTCAGCTTATTTATTATTATATGTTTACCATTTTAGACACAGTTGTAATGGACTTTGTGGAGAACCATGTCCTCCCTGTAAAAGGTGCTATCCTAATATTGAATGTCCTATAACTTTAACAAAAATCGGAGAATTTTCTGATGAAGAACGGTGCTATATGCTTCCTGAGTGTCATTGTGGTAAATAGTTATTTTACCATTTTATCGAGTTTAAAATTAGTGACAAACTAAATAGTTAACATTAATATTCGCATACAATTAGTCTTTATGGTTGAAGCTTTAGATCAATATTTCAATGAAAAACCATCAGTTAGTAAGTATAATGTTCTGTTTAATGATATCATATTAAAGCTTTGCACAGAGCGAACGATGTCAATAGAAATATCTGTAATTTGCATTCTTATGCATTATTATGCAATCGGTAGATTTTCATTTTACGGGATTCAATTTCCTAACAACTTGTTAAATGTTAAATAACTATATATGAAATTGAATAATATAATGTGAAAACCTACCGAACGCACGAGAACGGGTATCACTTTTCTCAGCATTACTTAAACTATAAAATATTCAAATTAATTAATTTAAACATCTAGATGGACACCTGGTAATTAAGTTGTGGGACTGTCCACGTTGCAAAAAACTAGTTTACACAGCTGGAAGGTATAGCAAGTTTATAAAGGAAGCTGTACGTATGTGGAATGTTGTCAAATCACAACAAAAGCAAAATGAGCTTACAGAAGAAGAAAAAGAACAAATTATTCAGGCGATGGATAATGAGATTCAAGAACTTTACGGAGATGGGGATCACGTTACGGGTCATTGGTTTTGTTGTCCCAATGGTCATCCTTATTATATTGGTATGTTAGACCTCAAAAAAAAAAGTCATATCAATTTATCTTTATAAATCTCAATTATTAATTAATTTTTAGGTGAGTGCGGGGGAGCTACTCAACGATCAGTTTGTAATGATTGTGGTGCAATAATTGGTGGTACAGGGCATATAGTTGTTCCTTCGAATTCTTTCTACGGAGAATTTGATGGAAGTGCCGCACCGGCATATCCTGGACAACCAGGAAGGCAACCAAATCGAGAAGTTGTTTGAAGCGGAGATAGATAACATAGATTGATAATTGACTGATGGTTTTCAACTAATCAAGATTAAAATTTTAATATTAAACGATTTTTTTTAAGGAACTTGTTTAATATTTTTATTATTTATAACTGATATTGTAAATAAATAAACTATAACATTGTAAAAACAATCCCGATACTAGAGAAATATATATATAATATAAAAACTGTGTTAAGCATTAAAAGAATGTAAAAAAAATTTAAATATCTATAAAAATAAAAAAATTTTTATAGTGCACCATGGTGTTAGATTTTTGTAGCCAATTAAAATTTAAGATCGGGCGTAACATGTAGCTGTATAAATTTCAAAATTTTTAATGTACTCTAGCAAAAAACTTTTAGTAGACTATATGCCTTGTTTAACTCTGATTTTGGCTTTAATCTAACCCTAATTAATGACCTTTTTTTTGTACAAAAATAAGTATTTGGATTTGTATATTACATCTATCTTGTATTTACATATGGGACTCCTCACAGCAAAAGGGTGCAATGAGGAAATCAGATGATCGTGAGAATATCTTAATTTAAAATTAACATGTGATTTGCAATCAAATTTTACGAAATTTTCAACTTATCATGTTATAACGATAATCTAATTTTTTCTGTTAGTAAAGGTAAAAATTTTTAAGAATATATTGATGATTCTTTTTTTTTATAATATGCAAAGCCTAAGTTTATATCTTTTTTAAACAAATTGGTTTTCACATTTTGTATAACTTCTTGTGTTTTGTATAGTTATATTCGTTATCTGATTTTCTTTTATTTCTGAGGGTTTATTTTACATATTCTGTATTTATTTTTTTAATTGACTTTTTTTTTGTGCTTTTTACATATAAAGAATCTTTAATTAATATTTATTTTATTTATGTTAGGATTAAGTACCGGGTACAGCATTATTAAAAAATAGTGTTTATACTTACACTTAGAACTGTGTTTAATGGTAACTATAACAAGTATATGTAAGATTTTATAGGTAAACTTAGGATAAACTAAATTTGGTTTATATTATTATTTATATAAATTAAGTCTTTTTTTTTTAATATTAACGATGAATTAAGTTATTTTTGCTAAGTTTGATATAAGCAATTTATTTATATATATTAACAAAACTGAGAATTTTTAATTTATATTATTTTAAAATTTTATATTTAAAATACTCTTTTCTGAAAATCTTGATTTTATAGCAAATTTGGGAAAACAAAAAATTTTTTTTGAAAAAGCTAAACCAAAACATATTTTAACTAATTAACTAAATATTAGCATTAACAATTAGCATAGCATAAACTTTAACAGAATTAAATGAAGTTACAAGAAAGTTTTTTGCATTTCAGTCTTCTTTTTATCACTATTGCTGACTAAGTTGGCAACTAGAATCAATATTAGTAAAGATAACAATAAGACTCAAGACAAATATTTCAAACAGTATACACAAATATGATTTATTCAAGAAACTATAAATAAACAGAACAACAAGAAAAAGCACAAAACTAACAACAAAATTGTTATCTTTATACAAGCAAGCAATAAAAAAAATACTAATGAAAAAAAAATTAAAAAAAATAAAGATCCTAGCATATTCCCAAAAATTTAGCAATGACATCATTACATATAATAATAACAACTACAATCTCAAATCTTCTCATGAACAATCAAACTAAGCAAGACCTAATTCAGAACCCAAACAATATAGATGTTGTTTCCTTTTTGTCAATACAGATAAAAAAAATAAACAACTCAGCTCTATCTAACCAAATGTCTCAGTTTAACTCAGATATTAGTACAATAGAACAACAATCCAATATGGAAGTAGAGAACATATTAACAAACATAGAGGATGATAACAATGAAGAAACTTGATCAATTGATATAATACTTGAAAAACAGTTACAAAAAAAAATATTGTATAGTCAAACACTAGTTAAAAACCTTCTAAAGAGAACTAGAAGAACTCTAAACCCTTATTTTAAAGCTGATAAAGAAAAAGAATAGAAAAAACATACACAGATAGCTTTAAAAAAAATTAGACAAAAAAAACTAGAATTATTTGATGCAACAATTTGAACATGATAAAAAACTAAGAATACACTAATCTCATTTCAAAACTTGAAAGAACTAATTAGATACAAGTTGTCAACAAAACCAACTACTATTCATATCCTAACAACAATAAAAGCAAACTTCTTTCATAAAGACACAATCTTCTTTAGAAGCTTTATTCAAGTTTTAGTATTTAGACTACAACACCAAAATGAATTCAATAGCTTATTTTCTAAAGCATTAAATGCATATAAAAAACAGCATAATATATTAATTACTAATAAAAAAAACCAGGACCAAATTTTTGAATTGTTGTATACAAAACTGGCACTAGATTACTTAACTAATCTGAACTTTAATCTTTTAGATACTTGAGAAATCACAAAATATATATATATATATATTTTTTAAATATTAAGGTAAGTACTTGTGACCCAGGATTTTATTGATAGTATATTTGGCTAATGATTGCTTTACAACCACAGGAGGCAACCATGAAGAAAGTGTACAACTAACCATTTATACAACTTTAGTCATTGTCTAATTTAAGTAGTCCACCTGAAGGTTCTACACTAGCTGCCATACCTGGAACCCACTTGTAGATTTCCTATTTAACCACTCTGTTTTTGTATCTACTCACTTACCTCTGCCTACCAACGACCTTGACCGATGCTGATGAAAATATGTCATGGCTACTAAGTTTTTAAAGCAGTTCTTTGGAACCTTTGACCTTGTACTAAACCTTCCAGAATCTTCTGTATCCCATTCTTACAGCTGACCTAGTATCGCTATAGCTGAGACCAACATTGGCAGTCAGAGTATATCATTAAACTACTATGCCCTTGTAGAGTTTACTCCAACCCCAGTACTTACTTTACAATATATCTTTACTACTTTGATTTTCAATTCAAGTTCCACCAAGTTGCCATTCCAGATAGTTCAGAAAGGTAGAGTAAGACCATACTTCTAGTTTACATATTTGCCAGCATGTATCTTTTTTCTCCAGAACTCAGAAATTCCGGTGGCCTGATTGGTTCATCTGGTCTCTTCTCAAAGACTGGCACATTTGCCCAGTTTCACAAGTTCTAGCTCCATTTTATAAGTCTAGTCTTTAAAGTAGTACCGTTGAATGCTTGGGTTACCTCTCTATTCGGGTCTTCTAAGTAGGCTTTCATCTTTCTTCTATTGGTTTATATGATTTACATGGCCATAAGAACTTATTGTAGGTTTGCACTGCCTGGTACTGGTTTGCATTCCTTTATGTAACCACAGACCTAGTCTCAAAGGACAATGTTATGTGACTGTTACACAAATGCCATGTGACCTGCCAGTTATTCTGGTGTGACATAGATTACAGGTGTCTTATCCCAACTAATTGCAAGAGACAGTTAACTATAACATAGCTAGGATTTTCAAATTTTCTGTCAACATTGAAATTTGAACTCTGGATCTGCTACTTGGGGATGACAACCTAACCACTTCACTAGGTTACCACACCTCTATAAAATATATTTTTTACTTAACTGGCTTTGTAAAAATTTAACAAAATCTAGACTTTGAAACAACAAGAAAGGTTATTCTAGAAATAATAAATAAAATGCTAATTCTCTTACCTAACAGACCAGAGCTCATTCTAGACCATTTGTCTTAAGCTATTCTCTTTGACTTACCTATCACAAGCTGACAGGTTCTTATACTAGCAGTTAGAACACTGTATTTAATATTCTTATTCAATAAGCTACTAGATGAATATATCACAGACAATCATGAAAATTTACTAGCTTTATATAAAAACTTAAGAAATGAAGTACAACACTTCTTTCCTATTGTAGACAGAGCTGAGCTGAAAAAGCTAGCTTACTATAGAGAGACCTTACAAAAATATTATATTTTTCAGCAAATTTTAGCTAAATACTTTGATTTACTAGCACCAAAATGCCTCTTGCCTTCTATTTTACAAGACCTAACATTCAGATTAAGAAAGAGATTCACTTTTTTACCTGAAAGTCAAGATGATTTTAAGAAACATATCAGATTACTACACATGAACTATTTCTTTACCAAACTACCTAATGACTATATTATCACTCAAAGATGACTACCTTTAGATCCAACAAATTTAAAAATATTCAATTTAACATTTCCTTTACAAAACACAGAAGAAGTAAATGCTTTTATCAAGTGTGTTTTGTAATTTACAATATTCCATCACTATTGCCACAAGCCTATTACAACTTCAATTACACAGATCATCCAAATTTGCCTGAAGATGCCAATTTAGTTATCTTGGTCAACCTAACTTTACCAATATCAACTTCTAAAGAGCTAAGCATAGTAGTCAAAGCATTACAAGAGCACTATTATTTTTATATCATACCTCAGTCTTGGATTCAGATAAAAAGAAAAAAAAGACAACTAGAGAATGAATCAGTTTTGTCCAAACTACCATCAATAGTAGAACAACTTTGTTTGATTCTTGAACAAAAACAAATTACAAATATACACATTTTAGTATAGAAGCATCATAATATTTAATTAGTTATAGAAACTCTTAGACAAAACTTCATCTATCACTCTTTACCAGAATACATTTTTGACCTCATTGACTTACCTGATCCATTTTTTGAAATTTTTGACTCATCAAAACAAATAATAACCACACATACACAAACATTAAACAGGGAAGAAGATGACAATATAGATTACTAATAAGTACAAGCTATCATATAAACAATCTGCTCTCAGCAGATAATGAGAATAAAACAAAAAAAATTAAACTAAATTTAAATGAAAAAATCAACATAACTACATACAACATTAAAGATATCAACAATATATTAAAAATATAAAACTGGATCAAACATTGTATAGAATCAAATTTACATATAATCTTTATAATAGAAACTAAACTAAAAGACTTAGCAGCAAAATCTTATACTAATTTCTTTTACAAGATATATACATTCAACTTTTTACTATATGATCTGAATCAAAGAGAGGCTAGTTTAGGAACAGCTTTATTAGTCTGCAACCAATTACAGACCTATATTCATAATATTAATATTCTATTTGGCACAACAATTTGCATCAACTTCTTTTTTCCAAATAACAACAAGTCTTGCATTATTTTAGCATATCTTACTTCAAATCATCCTTCACTTTTAAGACAGACACAATTCCAAATTCGTTTCTGGATTGCAAAGGCCAAATCTTGAAACTGGCAATTGATTATCTTGGATAACTTTAATGCAAATCAGCACAGAAACAAACAACTTTCAATTTTTACTGACCTAAATGCTGCCAACCTAACTAGCTTACTAGATTTTTATAACATACAAACATCTACTTGGCATGATCCTAATTCAACTAGTCAAATAGATGATTTTTGGATTTCTTTAGATATACTTCTAGCTTCTAATCTATCAACAATAATTGATGCTATCTATATTACAAACAGCAATCATCATATATTAAACACAATATGGCATACCAATTTCTATCTGCTGAAAATTTTCAGAAACAAAAAAAAGAAAAGAAAATATATTTATACAAAAAAACTACAACAGACACATAAAATGAATTTGCAAACTTAGTAAATATATCATTTAATTCTCAAGAAACCTCTTCACCAAATATGGATAAAAATGATATCGATAGAACATGAAATTACTGAGTAGCAAAAATAAAAGAAGCAATAAATAAACATATTTCTTATACCTTTATAGCCCTATAGCCTTTCTTTACTATATTTTTAAAAGCAACAAAACTCTTTTTAGCTCTAAAAAATATCAACAAATACCTACAACAACTATCAAATAGAGCAACAGACACAATAGCTCAGGCTAATCAGTATTTAACAAAAGTAGCTATCTTAGCAGAAATTAGCATTATTCTTATTACTCAAGAGGAATTTGCTCATTTACGATTAAACACTATAGAATAAGTTAAACAATATAAACATACAATTTAGCAAACATGCAACTATGAAAAAAAACAGGAACAAACTAAACATATTAAGTTTTATATTAATTGCAGATACTCTAACTTTAAAGACAATACTAGTCGAATGCTAGATAGTATTCTATAAAGATGAGCAAAACCTATTAGTTATGAAAAAGTTATAATACCTAACAGTGTAATCACCAATCAAAAAGAGATCAAAAAAGCTGTATGCACTCATTTTAAAAGCTGGACGAAAAATAACCCTCCTAACAATTCAATATAGAAAAATTGAAAACAATTATACTTTTTACTTTAGCATATATGAAAGAATATTTACAATACTCTCCTTTTACCTATTTCAATGACTGAATTGATACAAACAATAAATCTAGTTCCTAAAGAAAAAGCAACTGGACCTTTTGAAATTGCAAATGAAGTTCTTTAGCAATTGCCATCTTCAGTTCTTTCAGTTTTACTAAATATCTTCAACAGCTGCATAACACAAGAAATAGTCCTAAACCAATAGTTACAGACTATTATTTGGCCAATTCCTAAAAAACTACAATATAATTACAAATTAAATACTGTCTGTCCTATTATATTAATAGATCACATCAAAAAAATCTTTATAAAAATTTTAACAAAACAGTTAACAGACATCCTAGTTTGAAACCAAGTGCTTTTTTCCCATAATTTGCAGCTTTTCTTTATCAATCAACATTTCAACCTATCTCTCAACTCACTCACATCCTAGAAGATGCAACTATAAACCAAAAAAAGATCTGGATTTTGTCTCAGGATATGTTAAAAGCCTTTGACTTAATTCATATATCAACTTTATACAAATCTCTCAAAAGAATACATATATTCAACAAAGCAATTAACCTGTTATCATATTTGCTTCATTATAGTACAAACAAAGTAATTAATAGTCTAGGATCAACTCAAATTTACTCTGTTGAGAGACTCTTTCCGTAAATCATTAAAAAAAACAAAACAAAAAAGTAAACAAAACTGGTACCAAAATATTGAATGTATTAATTAAATAGAACAAAAGATACTTATAAAAGAGAGAAAATAGACTCTCAGAATACCTAAG
>CAJVQA010003015.1:0-20491 GCA_910591915.1 Cetraspora pellucida
AGCCGTTGATTGTTACTGCGCCACATCGACCACCTCCTTCCACGTGCTCCCGAGATCACGTTTCGCGGCTCACACCGGTAACCCTATTTCAGGTAGGTGATCAACATACCCGTCCTGTGTCACTTCGATCACCTCCTTCCGGGATCACAGTCCTACGACTCACACCGTAGACTCTCCGGAGCTACAGAGGTTTTGTAATCCGGAGAAGTCACGTGGCACAGGACTACGGCTACCCCAAATTAGGGTAACCCGGCCCACTCAAGCTATTTCGGCTACGTAGGACACGAAGGCCATGTCGGGTAATTAGGAGTTGGGAACGAAGTAATAGAATTAGCAGTCATAGTAGACGTAGAATGTCAAATATAAATAAAGAATTTTAAGATAAATAAAGGCCGTGAAGGCCTAGAGGAAAGAAGAGACCCGAACTTCGCTTTATTAAAAATAATAACTGGCCCCTTACATAACAATAAATACATAAACGTCTCCTTTACTACATTAACTAATCGCTAAAACCCTATCATAAAACCCCGATTCTTGCAATTATCTGTTCTAATCCATAATATTCTTACTTTTCCGTCCGGCTGTTGTATCCTAAAGTACCGTGGTTATACCGTCCAATTGTCCCGAAGGATTGAGGATAGTTGAGGTTGTACATGTTGTTCAATTACCTGAAGTAGTGAGGTAATTGAGAATAACGTTAGTAGAAAGTTCAAGAGAAGGAAAACCCAAGACGAGTAAAGAAGAAATACTTACCTACGGCCCCAAGCCATCGACCAAATCTAAGCGCCTCTTTCCGACTAAACCAACCGTAGGTTACACGCGAATTTGGATCGTGGAGCGACTGACTTGCCGTTTCGCCCATTTTCAATAACATTTTATGATTCACAAATGTCACATGTTAATTCCGAATCAACATAGATTCCGAAACATTATCACTAATACTAAAAATCGCGAGGCCATGTTTGAACTATGATGTGAATTATTTTTCTTCTTGTTTTTTCTTTTGCCTTTTTTCATTTTTTCATTTGTTTTTTTTTATTTTGTTTTTTATTCATTTATTTTTCTTTTTTGTTTGTTTTCCTTATTTATTTCCTGTTTCTTTATTTTTTTTAGCCCTGTTTATTTTTTCGATTCTTTTTTTTGATAATAATGACTCATGATGTTTCATAATCCACCATTATTTCATTAATGATTACGTATTATTTGATTTCCATAGTCTAGTTCTACACAAACCGATTGGTAATAACGGTTAGAAAGTCCGATTAACTTTTGTACAAACTAACAAATAGATTAGTGATAGTCACGACCAATAGCTAAAATCGGTAATTAAGTACGTCATATTACATTAGCTACATCATACTATATTAAATAGCATATACTCTGTGCCAAGTTCAAAAGTAACGTAACACGAACTGGAAGATTCAAGAAAACGTCTGTTTGTCAAGAATTGGATATTATTCAAAAATCTGCAAAAAAAACTACCTTTAGTGCTCTAACTAAAAGTTTTCCTTGGACAATTTTACTATTTAATTGTTAACGTTTAATCATCATATAAACGTTGACCCAACATCGATAAAAGAATTTTGGTAACTTCAAGTTTGCGCCACAAACCCGGCGCAAAATTCATTTCGAATTTGTACGTACGCAATAATTTTGAAACTCCGGCGAATGTATTAAAATTTCTAAATTAAGTAATAATCATAGAATAATAAAATATGAGTACAAAATTTCACGGAAAATTTATAATATTCCGCAAACATTATAAATACAGCAATATTTTTTAAGCCTTTACCTAGTAAATAAGCCGACTCATTATCAAAACATAAACAATGGCAATTGCACCTGCTATCGGTCTAGTTGCACTAACAAAGGTTATAGTTCAAGACTTAACGAACATTTATGAAAATGCACAATGCAACCAAAATATTGCCAAAGCATTAATTGATCGAACTAAGACTGCGGAATATTTTTTAGATATATTATCTAGAAGTGAAAAGCACGAGACTATCATCAAGATTATAGTTCAAGAAACAGTTGAAATTTATGAAAATACGACATGTACTGAATATACATGTCAAATATTTTCTGAAAGTGGTAAAAATAAATCAATGTTTTCAGAAAGAGAATTCTATCTTGCCACTCATAGGTTCAGGAATACATTGAATCAAGCCAAGAGTTTTGCGGAAGAAGTGACCAAATTTAAGGGAATTAAAAAATATTGGAACGCTAATAACGTGAGAAAAAGATTTGATAGGTTAATGAAAGATTATGATGGTTACATGGGTGATTTGAACACTACTATTACAGTAACGAATGCAGTTCAACACATGATTGATATGAATAGAATTATAAAAGAATTTGAAAATCTTGATAAGGTATATATGTTATTATGTAATTTATTATATTTAATATATATTGACTTATATAATACTTATGCTAATTTTCAATTTTATAGTTTCTTAAAAATAATAAAAAGAGTACTGACAACATAACAATACAAGAAATATCTTGTATTCAAAATCATCAACTGACAATGATTGATTCAAAAGACTTAAGTGATCCTGCCATTATAGAAAAAAAAACTAGTAATACTGTTTTTAAAAAGTTATACAAAAAAGATACTGAAGTAGCAGAAGTAGCATGTAAACCTATCAAAGGTCATAGTCTGTTTCGTAAATTATCAATCTTAACAAAGCTAAGCTATCCCCAAAACATTATTCATTTTTATGGTATCTCAAATATAAACGATGAAGATGTAATGGTTTTCGAATGGGCGGAATATGGAAGCTTAAAAGATTTTTACATCACATATGATATTTCATGGCCAAAAAAAGTTCAAATTTTGCAGGATATTTGTAATGGTCTTATCTTTTTAAAAAATGTTGATATTTTTCATCATGATGTCAGATGTGAAAATGTGATGGTATATAAGTGTTATATTTTAGTTATTTATTAATCATCAATCTATTTTTATATTCTCACTTTTTAATCCTCTACAATTCTCAATAGATAACTAAAAACATGGAGGCGAAACTTACGAATTTTGATTATTCTCGTAGCAAAGATGCTCCGTCTGTAAGCATGGAAGAATCATTAAATAATGTTATAAATTGGATGGCTCCTGAAAAAATCGAATGCGTTTTTTCTAAAGTAAAACAAGAATACACCGTTAATTGTGAAATATTCAGGTATAATAGTTTATAATAATTGTTCAATCTTGTACTTTAAAATATACAGTATTAAAAAATATTTTTTAAATAGTTTTGGAATGTTAATATGGGAGCTTTGTCATGAGAAAATTCCTTATGAAAGGATGAGTCCTGGAGAAATAAAAAAACATGTATTAAGCGGCAATCGAGAAACACTAAACTTTGATGAAATCAAAAACATTAAAAATAAGAATGAGGAAAAAATTGTATTGAAATTAATAGAAATTATTTCAGAAGGTATATATATGTCAAATGCATATTTGATATTTGATTAAGCGTTTTATAATTTTAATTTTAATTTTAATTAAATAGCATGGGAAAAGTCACCAATCAAGCGAATAGATTTTATAGAATTGTCTTTGTCGTTTAAAGATTTAGCATCTGAATGCACAACCCCTAGCGATCATTCCCCTAGCAATTGTTTAGGACTTAAACAAGATAATGCTACAGAATCAGAAGAAATAGAAAGTTCTAGTATCAATCATGTTTCTTCAATACCAAAAAGTGAAGATAAAACTATTAGGCCAATGGATTTAGTAATGCGAGTTGAAGAAGGATTAAACCTTCACAATGAAGGTAAATATAAAGAAGCATGGAAGTGTTTTGATGAGAACGCCAAGCTTAATTGTCCACTCGCAAAGTATTGGAAAGGTTACTATTTATGGGAAGGACATTATGTTCCAAAAGATCATAAACAGGCCAGAGAACTTTTTAAAGAAGCTGCTGACGATGGTAACAAACATGCACAATTTCGCTATGCATACGCTTTGCAATCAGAAAAAGAAAATCATTCGGAAATAAGTGAAGAAATGATTAATTATCTAACACTCTCAGCTAATAATGGTTATGATAAAGCTCAGTATAATCTTGGTATCTATTATTTACAAAAGGATAAACAAATGGCATTAAAGTATTTAAATCTAGCAGCTTCGAGAAATAATAACGATGCTAGAGAAAAATTAAAAGAGCTAAATACTGTAGCATGTGACAGTAACTTACCATAATCGGAACTATATTTTAGAACATTTTGAAAATTTCCAGGAACTCTTACAGTATAGATGGCACATCTATTAATCAATTGATTACTGCTATATAGAATGATCACCTACACTGCAAGAGATCCTTACACCTGATCGTTATTTCATTTCAAATTTCACGTAATCCACGGTCACATTATATGCTCTTTATTTTATTTTAAATGTGCGTTGTTTGCAGAATTTCTTCCTGTATAAAATTTTATTATATTATTGTCACCTCAATCGAAATTTTGCAATATTCATAACTTGATAAATTTGTATTTATTTATTAATATCACAACAACATTAGATCATTTTAAGAGAATAGATATGTTTATATACAAATATATATATTAATAAATTTTTATATATTTTTATACCTCACAGAATATAATTGATTTATCCTAAACATAATTGTAACCAAATCTTTTAATAGTCCTGAATGATGTGCAAAAACTTTAAAGTGCATACCGGCATCTTTTATATTGACAATTTCGGATTTTTTATCAGCCGGAGAGAAGCAGGGAATTCTGTATTTCTACGTAAGCAAATTAATAATAATAATAATTTTATTTTATTAGTTATTACTCTTTAAAAGATAAAAATAATAATATAATATCATGGATCAATATTGTCAAGATCGCTTCTAATAAAGTTGATGAACCACTTAAGCCAAACTTTTATATGAGAGTTAAAAACCTGTACAATGATACTTTGTTAATATAAAATAATGGCCAATCATAAACGAATATCTATCATTCTTTATTGGCAGAGATTTTTAAAAGTTACTCTAGTATTAAACTGTAGCTAAATTTACTAAGTTCTGTATTATATGATAAAAATTATATAAATTAATTAATAAAGTTCTTAAAAAACGCTTATCAGCTAATAGTTGTTTTTATAATAATTTAACACGTGTGCGTTGTAACGCACCCCTGATCAACCAATTAGATCATAAGATCAGGTGTCAATCAAGAAAATTCAAAACAAGCCAGCATGATGGAAAATCGTTTTGATTGGCTACAGTAGTACAAATGTAATGTCAATTGTTTATATTGGTTTTAAAGCATCATCTATATGAAATGTAATCGCTCATATGACAAGTCGTTAAGGATGACATCCACGGTCAAATAATTTTCAGAATACATCTATCTGTCTTTCACTTTACTAGCAGCTGGTAGATTTAATCAGATATAATCAGATTCCCGGTGTACTTATGCTAGTACTATATTTCTTAATAAATGTAATAGTATAGTATATAGCTAATAGTTAACTAGGCTTGTAGTTTCTTGTTTTTTTTTGGTTTTTTTTTGGTTTTTTTTGAAGAAGTTACTCAAAGCGTTAATATATTGAGACTTGTAGTTAAGACAACATATGTCAAATTGAAGAGATCTGAAATTTAAAACTTGTATGATATGTAGGAAAATATACTTTACTATAAAGATAGTATATGAATTTTTAAGTATATTGTATGATAATTGAAATTAATTGTGAGTAATAATTATGATTAAACTTAGATGTATAGTATACAATAGTTACGAAGAATTTGTCTTTTTTTCATTTTTTTTTTTATTTATGATAATTTTTTTAGCGCTATAATTAATTAGTTAAAAATTGTATATAATAGAGAATTGGACTTATAAGCATTATTCTCGCTCGGATTACTTTATTAATATCTTATATATATGGAATAACATTATGGGAGTAGTGCTCTCGCCGCAGGTCACGCAAGTCACGTGACGAAAGCATAGAGAGTATTGAATACATAGTCGTGGTGTGATGTTAAATTTGGAAGATAATAATGATTGCTTTAGCATAGAGACTTCATTTTCAAAATAAACTTACAAATGGTAAATATATATTTATATAGATAATTAATTGTAACTGAAAACTGTGTAAATGTAAATTTCACTGTAGTAGCAATGCGTCATGCTTTAGTGCAGTGACCCTATTATCTCACAACTTAACATTACTATAAATTGTAACTGAGAACTGGACAAATGCAAGATTCACCGCAGTAGAGAAGTGCTCACGCTTTGGTGCAGCGACTTTTATAATAATTGGTAATATACATCTATATTTGTAAGTTCATTGGAGGGAGGGTAGGGACTAAAAACGACAGAGTCAGATAATGATAATCAGGCAGCGAAAGAAATAAGCACTACTGATCATCTCTTTTTCCATTACCTTAAATTCTCATTTCAATCATTCCTTATTCTTGTTTCCTTAAATTCTCATTTCAATCATCCCTTAACATCAATTACTAAATTCATGCAACTCTTTGATCAGGATAGTGCTCCAAATCGGGTTGGGTCAATCCGAAAACTGACCCGAAATTTCAGGTCAGGTCGGGTTCGGGTTAGAAAAATCTGATCTGAAAATTTCGGGTCAGGTTTGGATCAGTTTCGGGTTGAACATTAACCCGAACTGAACCTGACCCGACCCGACCCGACCCGAAATTATCCAAATTAGAGAAGCTTGAAATAAACATTTAATATGTTTTTTGGGGGTTCTAATAGCAAGTACATATGTTTATAATAGCAACTACATAAATATTCTTAAATAATAGTTTAAATAAAACCACCAATCAGATTTCTTTAAACAAAATTGTCACGGTAGATCCTCGATTTTTATTGGTTAACAGCCGCAGATCGCAAAATTTTGCCCACATTATATAATTTACTAATTTTCGATTGTAATATTGATTTTTTTTCATTACAAAAATAGAAATTTTGGAATATAATCTCGCATTATGGTAAAATTTGTTCAGGAACAATAAAATTCTGAGTAATTCTGACCAAATATTTTACTCAGTGCTCTTAGCCAATCAAAATCAAGAATCTGCCGTGAAATTTTGTAGGGCAAAATCAATAAATTTTTTTTTACAGCTGTTCTCATAAATTCTGGAACAACAGATAAAAATTTGATCTGCCGAATTTGATAGGTTTTTGGATTCGGTGTTATCAGAATTGGATTTTCAGCATTACAGTAATTCGATAACACTGAATTCAAAAACTTATCGAATTTAGCCAATCAATTTTTATCAATGTCCCAGAATTTATAAAAACAGCTATAATTCTATGAATCATAGAATAAAAATAAAATTTTTCATTTACTCTAGTATGTAATGCATGACTTTTACTGTAGTTATAAAGCATATTGAGTTTGGATTTGATTAGCCAACTTCGATAGTCATCATTACATGAATTTTAAGAGCAAAATGGACGACTGAATTCATTTTTTAAATATATTAGCCTTAAAATTTCGGGTCGGTTCGGTTCGGGTTCGGTTCGGGTCGGGTTCGGGTCGGGTTGAAGCTCTAACCCGAAAGTTTTCAACCCGACCCGACCCGTTCGGAGCACTAGATCAGGACAATCCTCGCGATAATAACACTAACGCTGACTACGTCAGCTCACGTGTCAAAATAGTGAGCGAACTGAATTAGATAAATAAAAATGTAAGTGAAATTACCTTAACCAATTTTAGAGCTTCATCATTATTATTTTGACTAATCTCTGAATAAAAATTGATAGATAATGCGAATCAACAATATCTTTAGTTCGAATTAACAATTACTAAAATTAGAGTTCCAATCCGGATAATCCTCCATCCATTTATCCGTATCTGAATTTATCTGGATATCCATTTACTATTGATATCCAGATAATCCGGCAAATATTCGGATAATTATCCGGATATCAATAGTAAAACGGATATCTGAATAAATTTAGATCCTAGATATCCGATAGATAAATGGATAATGGTTCGGAATTCTAACTAAAATATTAAATAATAAATATTTATTAATATAATTTATATTTCAAATTATGATTTTGAAAAAATAAAAAACATAACTTTATTTATAAGTTTATTATTCGAACCTCTAATAATTCTAATTTACTCTTTCTTTTTTATCTATCTATCTAATTTAATTTTTACTTGCTATAGCCCATTTACCCAAGTTAATTTTTATTTATTGATCTTATTTAATATATCTAATTACTATAACGTTTTAACAAAAAAAAATAATTATTAGTTGTATTAAAAAAAAAAGAACTAAACCTCTAAGCCTTTGTGCCTATGATCAGTGTTGTATGCGAACATTGTTTTATTAAAATTGTGTAGACGCGGACAGTCCTGAACAGTCCCTGACAGTTCCCATGTTCTGGACAATGTTCCATATCCATGATAGTTGCTAACACGGTTGTTCTTATTATAATTTTAATTGACCAAGACAAAAAAATATTGATGGACATGTCTAGGACATCCCATTCTGGACTGTCCACTGTCCGTGTTTGTGTTCTATGATAATATTTCCTATGACAATACAACAGAATTCAAGTTTAGCTATAAGAATTAATGCTCTCAACAAATTTCAATTACTATATAATGCTTTTTTTTTATACTTATAGTTTATACTGTATACCATCCTTATAGTAAAATACATTTTCCCACATATACAAGTTTTAAATTTCAGATCTCTTTACTTTGGTCTTGACAGTGCGTATGCAAGTTTCAATATATTAGTCGCATGAGTAACTTCTTCAAAAAAAAACCTCCAAAAAACTAGAAACCTAGTTCACTATTAGCTATATACTATACTATTACGTTTATTAAGAAATATAGTAATAGCATAAGTCCCGGGATTCTGATTATATCCGATTAAATCTATCAGCTACTAGTAAAGCGAAAGACAAATGTATTCTGAAAATTATTCGACAGTAGATGTCATACTTAGCGACTTGTCATATGAGCGATTACATTTTCATATAGAGGGGTACTTTAAAACTAATATAAATAATTATGCAACAATCGACATTACATTTGTACCACTGTAGCCAATCAAAACGACTTTCAATCATGCTCGCTTTGCCACCAGATTTCGAGATCAGGTGTAAGAGCAAAAAAAACAAACCACCAACAAAACGCTTATATCTTAAAATTTTGGCTATGAAAGTGCCTTCTGCGTACTAACAAAAAGTTTTCCTCAGAAAATTTTTAAAATAATTATAGCCTTTTAAACCAAACACCACCTTACTGATAGGACCCTAACTCTAAACTATTTTTTTTAATGGATCACATAATGAGCGAAATTTTTTAGACTGGCATTGCTAGCTCCATAGATCTTATAGGTGCGTCACAATGCACCTGCAAAAAATGATTAAATTCTTTATTAAATTATGCTTTAAATAAATTTTTATAACCATCAAACAAATTGTGATTAGTTTATCTATTATTGCTTCAATATTTTACTTTCTTTTAACAGATTATAACTTACTTTTTAAACCAATAAAACAAAATTACCTTACTACTCTATTACAATATTGATTTAATACGTAGTAATATTTATGTAGCAATCAATTTTTCGGTATATTAACTAGTTTGTTAAATATTATAAGTATATAAATAAAGTGAACAATTTAGTGTTAGATGTATATGAATGTGCATCTAAAAACGTTGAGATTGATAACATTTGAAAGAAGTGGATTTGCAGTTAGTACTCAAACTTAGATCGCGTTCAAATACTTGAATTAAATAATTGCAAAAATATATTGCAAATTAAGAATGAATTCAATCATTTTTGAAATGTTATGGAATACCAAAGATGATAACGGAAAAATACCCTTATTTTGGAATACGCTAGCATGGGATCCTTAGGCAGAAATCTTTATAGGGTAACCCGAATGGATTGGAAAAGAAAGTTAAAATTATTAGAATGCATAATTTCAGATCTCTATAATCCATTCCCTTGGATACGCTCATAAAGATTTATATAGTGGTAGCATTTTACAAAATGAGATAGCAGCACATTTATTTCAGATTTAGGTCTTTCATCACATATGAAAGTGAAGCTGAATGGATTTATGGCGGTTTACCTTATATTGCACCAGGAACCCGTTCACCGGTGCAGCAAATATCTATGCTTTTGGAGTCATCATGTGCGAAGTATCAAACGGTCGAAGGCCTTTTGATGGATTTTTATTTGATAATGATCTTGCGGCACGTATTTTTTAGGTTGCAGCTTGAATTTGGACCTAATTGCTACGTCGAGTTAGCTAAACAATGTATGGACCTCGATCCAAAAAAAACACCCGATCTACAGCCTCTAATATAACGAGTAAATTTAATGAATGGGATGAAAATTTAGAGGATCCAACCAAAAATATACTTAAAAAACAATTCTTAGAGGCTGTGAAAATAGGTAAAAAATTACAAAAATGTCCTCAAAAACACCCAGATCATATGTACACGAGCAATTTCATCAATACGTAAGAGATCATTAAAATCATATCAAAGACGATCTGTAGCAAGTAAGTTTATGGATAACATTGAATTTCCTTGCTGTGTGATTTTTTTTTTATAGATACAGTGCGTTGGACAGCGATAACAAAACCTTATTATGATGAATTTTCGAATTATGTGATCGAAGGATAAAAGTTTTTATCACTTGAATAGAAATATATATTGCTCCGGACAAAAACCTTATATAAGACCATTTTTTAAAACAATGTTATTAATATCAAGACTTGGTCGCGTAGAAACCAGGACGAGATAACTTTTTGATGCCGATATTTTATGAAAAAAATACATAATTTTTTGGTCATACATTTGATTTAGTACATAGATATAGCACAAAAAATCGGTGGTCTGTAATTTTTACCCAACCCAACTGTAAGATCAATGCCTAAAACACAAATTTGTTTTTTTTACATCGTATTATGTTTAATCGAAGGATATCACCGTTGTTCAATTAGTCATAAGACTAATTTTTTGCGCCATGACTATGATACTTTAATAGATTATCATATTGTCATTACAATTAATTCTATTTAAAAATTATGTCAAAATTACTTTTGGTACATTTCTAGCTAAGGTTATTAATAAAAAAATATGCTGTACATGGGTTTTAACAAGGTTCATACTTTCAAATAAAAACAAAAATTTTGGAATAAGCTGCAACAATAATTATAACATATTGCCGTAGGCGGATTCTGATGACTCAGTTGCTCCACATTCCGAATTCTCTTGCAACCAACGATAGGTAACCTTTTCGAAAGAGGGTGTTAGATTTGGCTGGCGGGTGATTAAGGCTTTCGGTTACTTTGGGTCCACGGAGGCAAGTCGGGTAAGTCACGTGCTCAAGAACTTGAAAGAACAACGATGTTATAGGGGTTTACAAGGTTTATATCGGTATTAGTGTTGGTGTTTATTATGGGCTATATAAGGTATTTGTGACTTATTATTTAATAATATAAACAGAACACTATCGCTCTTAAGGGCCATTTCAGCCTTTATTTATATTACTGAATTTGTCGCTTACAAATGCGACTTCGCACTTATTATTACTTTAAGGCTATAAATGTTATTTACTATGATTTATGTAATATCTTTAAGGATGTGTAATTTGTCCTCACATCCTCCCTTCTGGATCCGAAATACCATTTCTGATCACAAATGTATTTCGTGTATTTTCACGTGATCGGTCACGATATCCGGTATCACAATATTTTATTTGACTGACCAAATAGCCATGTATAATAAAGTTACTACATTTTTTAAATTATAAAAAAAAATTTCGTATAATAATAGCAAAAAGATTTACAATGAAGGATTTACTTAAATTAAAATGATTTAATTAAAGTAAATAATTTAATATTCAGATCTTGCCATATACAATATTTGTTTTGTAGGCTTTGTAAAATTTTGCCTTTTTTTAAAAAAAAGATTACTTACTGACAAAGAATTTGGATATATATCTATTAATAATCAAACAAAATTAAGCTTTATAAAATATTGTACCAGGAACAGAGTACAAAGTACGAAGAGTATGGTTTACAGGTATTTCAATGCCGTGTGCGATTCTTGATATCTGATTGATGAACCCTTCCGTGACTTTTTCTTGTGATTTTTATATTTGTGCGCTGTACGGGGTTCTTATATATTGATATTATTCAATAAACCACCGTCTATGACATTATTTATGTTAAAATTCCTTGTATGTTTATTGATCTAAATACGAACCTTACTATTTATCGCTGTGGCTTTTTATATTCATTTTATATACCAAGTTATAACCCGTTTTTACTTGCTCTATTCGTAGTTCCAGTTGTATTGTCAATTTGCACATTATACGTATCGCTTAAAATTTTTTGTAAGCAATCTGATTTCGAGTTTCACTTGATTTGGATTTGTGCAAATATAAGGCTTGTTATTACAATGTTTACTCTATTAATACCATTATATTTTTTAACTATATACATTTATAGTTTTTCTTACTCAATTTAGCTATACTTGTATGATACATATACGTACCGGTACGTGTGCACGTTAATTTTCCGTATTAGTCATTGCCATTACATATCGATATAATGAAAATTAAATTGTAATTAGCAATCGCGTATGATCGTGATTTGTTATTTATATTAAGATATTTTCTGGCACATGATAATAGTGTGCCAGAATAATACTAGGAACGGAGTGCACGGTTTTTTGGTGAGTGAAGTGTCTCTACGCAAACATATGCTTTTAATTGGATATTTTTTTTGATATGCATGATATGATTACTTATTTCTATATTTATTATAGATACGAGCTTATTTTACATTATTTTATGGATGCGTAATTAGAAATCGTGTATGGAGCTTTTCATCTATGTGTAACTTGATTTTTCCTAATTTGCATATGGGGCTTCTCTATCTATTATCGTTATATCTTGATTTCTCTAATTTGTACGAACATGCGTATTACACAAATGCTGATTTATTATACGTACATATATTACTAAATAATTCTCACCCATTCAAATGATTCTGATTGTTTCTTTCATGCTGTAGTCATTTTGTAATCGTAATTCAGAGTATTGTAATCTGAGTTCTTGAAAGCTATAATCAAAGTTAGCAATATTGATACTGAATAAATTCTCGAATATATCGTAGCTATAATTGAATTTGCAACGTTACCATTTCAAAGCATTGACCAATCATATTTTATAAAAAAGATACATTTACACAAACAGTTATCTATTGCAATATAATAAAAAAGCAATATATTAATAAATGAACAGGAGATAACAGGTGATATGCAAATTTATTGTTGGACGAATTGTGATATTATTGATATACTATTTTCTAAAAATTTTTGTCCATAATATCATGGATCTAAAAGATGTGCAACAGACATTAGTAGATGATATATTTTTTTCCAATAATTTGCTAATATGATTTTAACCTTATCATCTGCTGCTAGAAAAATATATTCTAAATAATAAATTAATATTGTGAGCCCGATTTTTGGGATCACGGGTGCCCGAATCGAAGCGATAATCCTTACCCGATCCAAAGTAACGGAAATGTTACTTCTGTTACTTCCCTTACTTCCGTTACTTCTGTTATGCTATTTCTGCGATAAATGGAATATCAACCTTTTATTAGATTTAGTTAATATATAGCATATAAGGAAGATATTGCATTTATGAAAGAAATTAATTACAAATGTGAAAAAAACGTTTATTATAAATAAAGAGCGTTTTTGCCTTGGAAAAAGGATAATTCCCGCCTTCCTAACAATAAAATTCCCTAATAACAATAAATATCCGGCCCTTAATAAAAGTGAAAATCTACCCGATACAAACTAATAAACCATCGTTAAAACCGTTGTTACCCCTATCGTTCGCCAAATAAACCACTAAACTCACCGTTGATCGCTCGCCGCAAGTCACGTGATAAGACCGTTAACAAGAATCTTCCCCAGTATCGCCGTCAAAATTTTCACTTTCACGTGACCGCGTTTAAAAATCTTTAAATTCGTTTAAGTTAGGGTTAGCGTTTATAATAGGGCTAGGTTTTAGAGAAGTAATAGTAAAATTACTCGAGGAATTTTTTTTGTTAGAACTCAAAAGGTGGTTTCTTATGCAGTTTTTGAGGAATAAGCGATTTTTGAAAAGCGAACGTTTGTTTTGATCTTCCTGATCGTGTAACGTTACATTAAAACGAAATACACTATTGGATGATCATCACGTGAAAGTGAAAATTTGACGGCGATCCTGGGGTAGTTGTTAACGAAATAGAAGAGTTCCAACCTCGATTCGACGTAGTGTAATCCCGGGTTGAGGTAGACAAAGAGAAGACAAGAGAAGACAAAGAGTTAGTAGAAGAATAGATTAAAGGGAAGACTTAGAAGAGCAGAATAGTATTTACCTACGGATTAACCACCCAGCCAAATCTAACACGCCTATTTCGACTAAGCCGCCGTATGTTACACGAGAATTGGAAGGAATTAGCGACAGACTCGCCGATTTGCGAATCACAATATGCATTAATATATATATAATTGTGAAACTTTTCAATCATTCTTTCTGATGATCATTTGAATCAAGTTCTTCAAAAAGTTGAATTACAGAAAAACTATATAATTAATATATTAAACTTTATAAAAACTTTTTAGAATATTGATACACATATTTGAACACTGAAATGAAATTGAAAAAGAAATTGCAGTTTTATTGTAACAGTTTAAAAATGTCTTGAAATTATCAAAGAAGTAGTCAATATAAGTTAAAGTTTTTTATTAAGTAAACAACAAAGTTGAATATATTAATTCTATACAATTATAAAACTTACAAAAAACACCTATAAGAGTCAAGATTTCACAAAAATTACAAAAGTTGATTCATCCATCACCTTTATTTTTTTTGATAAAAAGTGAACAATTTAGCTTACTCCTTTCTAAAGATTGATATATAAAATTTATTAAAAAAATGAGATACAGCTCTTTATATTTTTAAGGTACATAGAGATAAGGCGTTTACGTCTTTTGATTATGTCTAATAACTTTTGATTAGATGTGTCCTTTCGCTGGGCTTAAAGCTAATTTTACTACTCTAGAACCACTTGTCTAAGCTATGATCCTGGTCTAGTCACACCGCCTTAAACTTCCTTTCGAACCCTCCTTAAGCTTTAGTTCACCTCTAATCATTAAGCTTTAAAACAATAAACAAATAAAAGAAATCTATAGATATATAAATAAATAAAAATGACACACGTATAAATATTTGAACCTTAAGCCGTAGACACTTACTTAGCCTCACAATATCCATTCCCGGTATTATTTACATACCATCCAGTCACGGTTTTTCAAAGAAAAATCGGGACAGTATGTGGCTTTATTTAAGTATACAAAACAGAAGTCTCTTTGTAAGCAAATAGTTAAGCCACCTATGTTTAAGATTTTAGTAAATACTGACGCGATCCTCAATTTTTTTAATTTTACCTATGAAAGAACAAAGTTATTACGAATTAAATAATGGAAGAAGAAACCATCATTGATGTTTCAGATACAAATGAAGGTTTTGATTCCCGAAGAGATATTCATCGTCCTCCGCCGAATGATACAATTGTCCAAATTGTTTGTTCACCTCAAATGAAATGTGTAGCTACTATTACACATATGGATGCAGCTATTGCTGAAACATGGAATGGAGTTCCTACATATGGTGACGATGATGACCAATTATTTAAAGAAGCAAATTTATGGTCAGTAGTTGAAAACTCTGATGGGTCTGAAGAGTTGGGTTTAAAACATGAAGTTACCATTAAAGGACATCAGATAAATGAACCAAGATCTACATTATGGGCTGTTTCGGATGATATGTATATTGTATTTAAGACAAATTATTTTTATTATAATTTCGGTTAGTATATTTTATGTCCTTTTTTTTTATTTCCCGTTTTTAACTTATTAACATTTATCAATTATATTAATTAGAAGTATTCAATGCTAAAGGGAAACGTAAAGAACTCTACTTTCCAAACGAACACAATGTAGTAAACCAACTTGATTTCATCAAAACCGGCGAATTAATAGTTGCACTGATTGAACCCGTACGTTGCATATATGTATTCAAATTGGACCAATATAATGAATGGGCTTGTTCTTATAGATTAGAATTATCGTATTTTTGTGATGCTTTCATTACTGTTGAGGGAAAATTGATATTATTCGACGACAAACTATTTCAATTAACTATATGGGATATTATTACTTTGACATTTGAAATAAATTATTTGATTGACTGGTGTTATAAAGTTAAGCATGTAGAAGTAAATGAAGGTGGTGAATTTTTAGCTGTCCACGCTGCTTATGTGCAGGGTGAAAATGAAAATACAAAGAAATCTATGGTTTATGTCTTTTCTCTTGAAACTGGGATAAATATAGCTTTTCGTAAGTTTATTTTTATAATTAAAATTATTTATATTATGTTTTATGATATAATATTTTCAGCTCAAAAATTTTTTTCAATAGGTGAGTATGATGAAAGAACAATTATAGACAAAATCTACTTTATTGCTTATGATGCTGGGGAACGCCTACTTATTGTATCACGTGACCAATTCAATGATGAACCCACTACTCACTTAATGAATCCATTTGCGCTTAAAAATCCCGTCCCTGCCACAAAACTATTTGATACTGACGTGAAAATTCGAGACCCTTACATAATCAAATTCGATAATGTCATTGGATTAATAAATGGAGAGTTGGCTATTTATGAAAGACTGGTTCGAAAGGATTGGATACATTATCTAAGGAATGATCTTGATGATTATAATAGGATATTTGTAATTTCTGACTCTATATATATTACAAAAATGATTAAGGATGAATTATCTTCAGAAGAAAATATTTTCAAAAAATCACTGGAGTTCCCATTGGGGAAAACCCCACTTAATTACGATGGCAGCTTTTTGAGATGGAATTTATATAGTACACCCAGTAATAAACCAAAGTTTGGTCCTCGGCTTGAAATTGAAGCCCTATTATGTTATAAAGTTGATCAAGATAAAATTGAATGGAGGCCAATAGATGGTATATATAAGAGAGCTATAAACCCTAGCTTTCCACCTCCAGAACACACGAAAAGATTAAAAATTATAGAATGTAAATGTCTTGATAATGATGATTTACTTATGCTAACTACACTTGGGATTTTAATTTGGACTGTTTATCCACCTAAAGGAATTAGATTACATTATTATTGGGGGAGAGGAAAGATTAGTAATGAAAAAGAATTTAATATAGGAAGTATTTTTCTCGGCATAGGAGACTATCCCAAGATATTTCCTGAATCTAAATTTCTGATTATAATTAAAAATAAAAGTCTGAAATTTGGCGGTGAAGAACGATCCTTTTTTTTTAAAGAATTACTAGAAGACTATATTTCAGATAAATTTTTCATGGTCAATTATGGATCAATTTTAATAGAAGCCTTTTTGTTTTTAAAAGAAGACGAGTGGGTTGAAAAATTTTGTAAAGCGTGCCATGACATAATTTTCACAGCCGATAGTCTTAAATCTGCCTCAAATATTCAATTATTAACTATCATAATTAAAGTCCTTCCTCAATTATTACAAAGGAATTCAGCTTATTTAAATAAATTTTTATCTCAAATTGCATTTGTGATGCCGCTAGCTGATCCTGATCCCGTTTTTATCTTGGATAGTGAGATTGTTGAAGCATCGTCTACCCCACATCTATGCCATTTTGGAACATATAACTTAACAAAAAGAACGTCCCCTTTATTTGATAAATTTAGGAGAAGATTTGGCTACAAAATTGAAGTCCCTCAATCACCACCTGCCGATGACACTCGTCTAAGAGCTGAGACTAAAATCAAACTTCTTTTTCCTTTTCCAAATTTCGTTAATTATCCTAGGAAATATAGCACTTGGAGTGAATTATGTAATCCGCACTCTAGTTGTTTTATAAACTTTAATGATTCATCATTTTACAAAACCTGGAATGGTGAAGCGATTATTAATTTCAAATGGAACACTTTTGGTAGAAAATATTATTTGGTAATTTGGGCAATATATACAGCCTTTTCTAGTAGTTTTATTATTGTTGTCACTTCATATAATAATATTGCTTGGGGTTACCAAAATTTTTTCTTAAATATTGCTATTATTCTTGGATTTTGGCATCTATTTTTTGAAATTCGTCAATTTATTTATGCACCTTTGTATTATTTTTTAAGTGCTTGGAATTATATAGGTAAAGTTCTTTTAAAAATTATCATTGATTTATATGTACTTATATAATATTTTAACTTTAATAGATCTTCTTGCCATAATATCTACTATATTAACATCTATTTATTGGTTAATGAATGGCACTGCTTCAATTTGGGCCATCACGTTTTCAACTTTGTTCCTTGAATTAAAATTTATTTTTTTTTTTCGGTGCATGCCATTTTTTGGAAGTTATTTTGCTATTATTATGAATACAATTGACAAAGTGTTATCTTTTTTAATCATTTTTGGACTTATTATACTTGCATTTGCGCATGCACTTTATCTCTTGCTACAATCTACATCCGAGATGTTGCAAATGTCTGATGGTATTTGATTAATAACTTTGTGGCCATCATATTTATTTAAATAAAATTAATAATTATATATAAATTTTTAGAGTTAAATGCAAATGCATTCAAACAATTTGATTCTGCAACTCTTGCAACTTTTTATATGATAATTACAGGTAATATATATTGTTTTATTATGCTAAATATTAAATATTATAATATTTACTCAACATATTACTGTATATAAATTAGGAGATTTGACTCCTATTTCATTGTGGATCTCCGATAACAATTCCATAGTAATGATATTAATGATTTTATTTTCATTTTTTATAATAATTTACTTAATAAATTTATTTATTGGAATTCTTGGTAACATAATTAACGATATGGATAATCATGCTGCTTATTTGGTTTTAAAAAGAGAGGTATAGTGTTTAATTTATTTTATTTAAAATTAAAATTTTAATTTACTTTATATTTTATTTAGATTATTATTGAAATTGAATTATTTTATTTGCTACCTTATCAAAAAAGAAAGAATAACTGGTTTCCGAATATTTTGTAAGTAGTTAAATAAATTATATGACTTATTAAATTTTTTTATTATTAACTTTTACTTGATTGTACGTACATAAAAGCTTTTATCAAGCTAGTTTAAATGAATTTAGAAAATTACTTCTCAAAATACAATCAAATAATTGGAATGAACTTGAAAAGCCTAAAATTTCACCAATTATTTTAAAAGCAGCTAAAATTGAAGAAGAGTAATATAATGATGTATTTAATGAATTAACAGAATTAAAAACACAAATTAAGGACATTGAAAAATCGATTCAATCTCTTATAGATGTCCAATTCGTATAAATCTGTCATCCATTTGTCAATATCTGAATTTATCCGGATAATCCGACAAATATTCAGATAATTATCCAATCTCTTACAAGTAAATAACATTATTAATAAAATATATTTATTAATTGATTTATTATAGTATTTTTATATTAAAAAAAAAGATTTATTAACCCATTCTTTAAAAGTATGGGATAAACAAAATGTTTTTTTATTATTGGTCGCATATTTACTTGTGATCCGCCACATTTCCTTTTAAGCTAAAACGGAAAGATTCTCATAAAACATTTTTATATGTTCTATTCTGATCAATCTGATCGAGTTGAATGATCAGATCGATCTTAGCATGCGCCCCCAAAAATTTTTGTCGAATTCAGGTTGTATTTATCGTTATCGTTATAATGCCTTTCGAGTTTCGGTCTTTACTTTTTTGAACGACAAGATTTAATTATCGATTTTGGCTCTTGCTCATGATCTTATCAAGTTGTCCAGTCGGGTTCCGAAAATTCTTTACTAATATTTAATTGTATTTATGAGATTAATTTAAAAAGATCAGGATATGTCAATCGGATTTCGGGTTGGGCCGAAAATTTTACTAAGTGTATATATTCACTTTTTCAGGTTGGATTGTGAATATGGTCTGATGCCTTCAGATAACCCAACTCGATCAGTCACTATCTGCTATATGCTCATAGGCAGAAGTTTGTCTGATTGGATAATAAATTCAATTAATTTCACATTACTTATACAGTTTAGAGTACTTTTAAAAAGACGAAAACCAACTATAATCAAGTAAAAAAAATCATATGGAATGTTTCATTAGAGCTGTAGGACTCCATAATCAAAAATAAGATCTAATTCTCTCCGTTTAAAAAAGCTAGTATAGTAATAACTTCTCAAAACCCCGATAAAATCAACTTATTACTAAGCTAATTTTTTTAAATGAATGAGAATTAGATTTTATTTATGATTATGGAGCAGGGCACAAAATTGTGGCATGACGTGTCCTGACTTTTTTCCGTCGATCTTTCTAACAAACGGAAATTGGTATTACC
>CAJVQA010003016.1:0-20488 GCA_910591915.1 Cetraspora pellucida
TAGTTATTATTTTATTTATTTTTATATTTCTTCTTTTCTTTTATTTTATTTTCCTTTAAATAAAAAGATCTTCCACTTGACACTTATCATTTTAAAATTTGCTACAGCTTGATAGTTTTTAGTAAATTTTATTACAGTATATGAATGCAGAATGCCAAGTATGTTAAGACAAAATTAATAAAACATAAGAGAATTGGCAGCATACAAAAGACAACCAAGCTTTTAAAAGAGAATACAGAAAGTATTCATTGCAATAGCATAAAAAGAGTTAAAAGAAAAAGAAAAAACTAGAGTTCTATTTTATATATTATACGCAGTACTATTCAAAAAAACAGAAACAGAAAAAACAAAAATAAGGAAAACACTAATCAAAGACCTAATTTTAAAAATAACTCAAGACAGATTAGCATAGCTTTTAGATACAAGAACAAAACAACAATTTGTAAATACATTAGCAGAAACAGTCTGAAATACTTTTACAAGTAAGTTTAAAAAACACAATATAAAAAAGTTAACAACTAGAAAAAAAGAACAAGAATAACTAGCAAAATGGAAAAAAAACTCAAAAAAAGAAAAGATTTAAGCGAGAAGAGAAAAACTAGTTAACAAGAAATAGAAGAAAAAAAAGATGAAAGCAAAAAAGAAAGAAAAGCAAATTGAAAATGAAGTTAGAAAGATAATTTTAGAGCTTGTCATAAAATAGAAAAAACCTTTTTATTATAGACTTTAAGTAGTTAGACAAGCAGCTTACTTCTGTTTAAAGTAATGTAACAGGTTACACTTAGATGCTATTAGAGTGGCCAAGTGATGCTAAGCTTAGTTATTAGGTATATCTATATAATTGCAATAGTAATTTCAAAAATCTTAATAAAGCACTAGTGTGACTGCTTAAGATTTAAAAAAAAAAAAATTTGTAAAACTAAAAAAATGTAAGTAAATTTAAAGCAAACAAAAACAAAATAAATAAAAAATATAAAATAAAAAATATTTTAAAAAAGAAAAGTTAGTTAAAAGCAAATAACAGTTAGTTAAAAAAATCTTTAAATCTTTAAATAATATAAATCTTTTAAATTTTTTAAAAGTGATATAGTTTTTTAAAGTATTTTGCAAAGTTGCACAGATTTGCAAATTTATCTAATAAGTTCTGAATAATTGCAAAATTTGTTAATGTAATCAAATAAAAAATATAAACAATGTTAAATGATTTTTTTTTTTTGCTTATACTAAGGCCATAGTTATTAGTAACTATTGTCTTTATTGTATTTTAATTATGATTATATAATTTGTACAAAGTGAATATACAACTAGCTATATGTACAACTTTTAGTAGTCTATTTTAAGTAGTTCATCTACACAGCAGGTTCTACACTAGCTGCTATATCTGCAATCTACTAGAAGATTACCTATTTTAAACACTCTGATCTTTATATTTATACTGACAAATAGTATACAAGTTTCTGTACATCTAAGTGCTGTTTAATTTAATCATGACCTTTCTGTCTATACATCTGTTAAGCCATTACACATTTCAGAATACATCACTTGACTGTAGGGCTTCAGAGGTTCTCTTGCTAACTAACTATTCATATTTAGTCTCTTGTTAATAGAACTCATTCTTGCAGAGTTTACTCAGATCTTAGCACTAACTTCATAGCATATCTCTAGTACTTATAGTATACCTTTGTTTCTAATCTCAGACTTCCAATTCAAATAGCTTAGTAGAACTATGACCTGTCTCTGATACTCTAGGGGCTGCCTTCAAGATCCTTTTTTTCTGATTTAAGACTTCTAGCAACCTGATTAGTAGTATCCCTTATCTGAGATTTTTGTCTGCCTAATTCATTCCATATTGATATCTGTTTCCTAGGTTTAGCCTTTATAATAGTACTGTTGAAGATTTGTGCTATCTCTCTATTCGGATTTTCCCAAGTGGGCTCTGGTTTTCTAGTTTACAGATTTATAAAGCTATGAGAACTTATTTTAAGTTTGCATTACCTGATGCCAGTTTGTATTTCTTTAAATAACTTTAACATTATGCAGATGCCCTATAACCTGTCAGTTATCTGGTATGACTATGTTACCAGTACTGATCTTAACTGATCAACAGAGTACTATTGTCATAATACTGCTTACCTTCTGTAATACTGATATAACATAAATGGTTTTTTCAAATTTTCATCATTAGTGAGTTTTGAACTTTCAACTTACTACTTAGAGTGTTGACAACTTAACTACTTCACTAAGTTACTATACCTTCAACAATATTAAATAATTATCTATATAAATATTAATCAGTGATCTATATATTGATATTAACTATTTATAATAATTAATTTTAGTTTATTTAAATAATAAATTTTATTTATAATTTAATTGTTTTTTTTAAATAATAATTTTTTAATTTACTGTATAATTTTAAAAATAGAAATATCAATATAAACTCATTTAATGTATTTATTTAATATCAATAGAATAAATTTTTATATTTCTACATATATATATATATATTAATAATATGCAAAAATAATTAATTTATTTAAATAATAGTTAAAATAATAAAAATAATTTGAAATTAATTAAAAAAGTAATAAAATATTAAAAAAATGAAATTAAATTAAAATAATTAAAGAATAAATTAAATACTTTTACTATATTAATAAAAAAGAATTATTTTATATACAGTATATATAAAGTAATTTTAAAATTTTAAAAAAAATTGAAATCTTTCACAATATATTACATATTTTTGAAAATATTTACTAAATTTTAATACCTAAAATTGCAATCTAAACTTTTTTCTAATTCTTTATAAACTTAAAAATATTAAGCTTCAAGTCTAAAAAAAACTCTTTTCTGTTCACTTCTGATCAGGAAAAAAAAATAAAAAACAACTATCATAAAGTCACTAAATACAAAACAAAACTCAACAAAAAAGTCTACCTTAAGGGTCAGAGCTCTTGCACTTAAGAAAAGAAAACTCTCTTTAAGAGTTGAATCTTTATTGACAGAAAAATTTTTAAAATACAAAAACTTGATGTTGAAAGAGAAGAAGACAACAACTTCTTAGCAGAAAAGTCTGACAATGTTTCTTCTAAGTATGTCTTTGCAACACAAGAAGAAACAGAAGTAGCAAATAGAAAACTAATACCAGTAGTAGTAATCCAAAACAAGAAAGACTGATTGGAAAATATTATTTAAAGAAACAACTTTCAAGCTTTAGAAAACACATTAAATCATGAAAACAAAACAAGTGATAAAAATGTAAACAACAATAAAATTTGTCATATGCCAACTAATGAAGGTGAAACAAGTTATATTACAGAGAAACAGCACAAATACAGACCCATTTTAAGCTAAGCAAACATGTCAACAAAATTAAAAAGAAGAAAATCAACCTTTGTAGCTTTTTCTTCTAGAAACCAAATTAAATTAAAAAACAACAACACACTAATCATTGAAATTTCAGATCTTTATAACTCTCTCAATGAAATTATAGCCTCTTTATATGAAGATCTGGAAGAAAATACCATTGCAACCAAACAACACTTTAAAAAAGGCTTAAGATCTCATTTAGAAATTGTCTTTCCAAACCAAGATTGATTATCATATTATGCTACTAATGGCATTAAAATTTTTAATAAAACATATTATAGCTATATCCTAACAGATGTTCATAAATTCTTCTTACCAATTAGAGTAAGAAATATACTATTAGGAACCAAAGAATGCATCTTCAGCTTGGTAAAAAAAGCCTTTGAAAATTTTGGAAAAATTGTTTTAATTAAACTTCTACTTATTGAAGGCACTTCTTACATAACAGATTAATGGATCATTATCTTCAATAATACTAAAGACTCAAAATTAGAACAAAGAATCTCTTGTTTCATATATATAGATGATAATAGAGTGACTACTGAGTAGAAGGAGGTACCAAAAGTCTGTTATTTCTGTGACCAAACAGAGCACATTAAAAAAGACTTAGCACAATTTCAAGAAGTAAAAAATCTAAGACTACACTATCAAGAATTTAAAAAAAAAAGTATACAAAACAGAGTACCCATTAAAAACCCAACAGAGGATAACCCATATGTAAAAGAAGTAGAAAACCTTTTAACTTAAGAAGAAATCCAAAATATAAACATAAATGAAACCTGCTTATAAGAACAAGTAATAGAAGAAATTACATCAGATTATGATATGAATGGCAAAACAGATACTGCTTATACAGAAATTTTCATTAAAAATAACCTTAACACAACACAAGAACTAGCAATTAACAATACAAATTTGGAAAATGCACAATCAAATGAGCAAGAAAAAGTAGACGACTCTACTTTTACATTAATTGTGTGCAAAAAAAGAAAATATAAGAATTCAAAGCCTTACAAAGTAACCAACAAAGAAAATTACCAGGATAATTCAAAACAAAGAGCTAGTAGAAGCTCTAAAACTAAATAATTTATTTTTAATAAACTATCACTTAATTAAAATCACTACATTAAATGTTAAAGGCTTAAACAATTTAGACAAACAGACTAAAACATTAACACTTTTAAAATCTTATAGATTAGACATTATTTTTTTACAAGAAACAAATACTTTTAATGCTGTTACTCAATGATTTTTAAAAGACTAATTGCCTTTTGATTCAATCTGAACAGGCAGAACAGCAATATTAGCAGGAAACAAAACTATAAAATTTAACAACACCAAGATATTACAAGAAAACATAATAATCTTAATATGTTTCATATTTAAGAAATTCTTCTTTTATGTGATAAATGTTTATACATCACCAAACATCCTAAACAGAACTGAATTCTTTAACAATTGGAATATAAACAAAAAAGAAATCATGATCAACATTATCATAGAGGATCTAAACACAAACTTGAACCCAGATATCAATAGAATGAGTTAGGCAACCTCTCAAAATGACCCCTCAAGAACACTACTTAATGAAATTACAAAAGAATTTATCAACTTAGCTTTGTTTTTTAAATGAAACCTCTTTTACACATTTTATCAAAATACATATAACAACCAATTAATAGCCACTTGGCTAGACTATATTTTTGTAGATGAAAACTACAGCTATCTCAAATCAAAAACTAAAACAAGATTTGAAAACTCTGATCACCTTTTAGTTAAATACATTCTAAGCCTAGAACAAAAACCTAGATACTCAATACTCTGGAGATTCAACCCAAATTCCTTTAAAAATAATACTCTAAAAAAAAAAATCTTGGATGAAATCAAAGATGCTACTTCTGCAACAAGCTAAAACATGCATAAAATCTACATCAAATCAATCATAAAGGCCTTTAAAAAAACCAAAAGCCCCAGAAGACAAAATAGAGAGACTCAACAAGAAAATTAACTAATTAAAAGAAATTATAGCCAAATTTTCCAACCAGACGCACCTCTTTGTTATACTAAAAAACCTTAATTTATAGGTCCAATCAGAATTAACTAAACTGACACAAAGATGGCAATGTTGATCAAAAACAAACTAAATAGAACTAGGAGAAAAATCAACTAAATACTTTTATTCATGTTTTAAAAATTAAAGCTCATGTTCAGCTCTTACAAAAATACAAATTCCTTTAGCTCAAGAACAATCTAATAAAAAAGAAGTACTTAATTATATCAATGAACAATACTCTACAATATATAGCAAAGAAGAAATTAACAATGAAATAGCAGAACAAATTACCAAAGATCTTTTACAGGTCTTTACACAAATGAACAAAAAACTAACAGACCCTATCTTCAAAAAAGAAATTCTAACAACTATTCAAATAACAAGTTCCCAAGACTAGATGGCTTATATATGAATTTTATAAACTTATAGAAGAACACATTATATCTATTCTAGAACAAATATTTAATCAAGTATTAATCTCAGAAATAATGCCCTCCTCATGGTGCAAAAATCTAGTTACACTAATACCAAAGAAGTCAAAGGAACTACACAACATAAACAACTAAAGACCTATCTCACTAGTCAACTGTGATGCTAAAATTTTTATAAAAATTATTGCCAACAGACTAAATATAATTTGTAAAGCAATTGTATCTTAACATTAGCAGGGCTTTATCACAAACAGATTAATTATAGACTCTGCATTAGACATTTTTATAATTTTAAGAAACTAAAAAAATGATACAAAAGAGCATTGGATGCTATTTGTAAATCAGCAAAAAGCTTTTAACAGAATAAGTTATAAGTTTCTTCAACTAGTACTAGAAAATATAAGCTTCAATAAAGAATTTAAAGACCTAATAAAAAATCTATTTTCTTAACAAGAAGCTTACATCTTAGATTCAGGATATATTTCAAACTCCTTTAGAGTAGAAAAAGAGATCAAACAAGAAGATCCACTCTTATTTCTTCTATATGTGTTAGCATTTGAACTATTGCTAAACATGATAGACAAAAATATAACAGAAATCAAAGTTAACAACCAATTTTTCAAGTATGCTATATATGCAGACAATCTAACAATAGGCATTAGCTCTTATACTGATTGAACAACAATACTAGGCCTATTTGATAATTATGAAAAAGCTTTTAATGCAAAAATTAACAAGCTCAAAACTAATTTAATATCACTTACAAACACAGCAAAAGAAAAAATTCTCTTAGAAAAAACTTAATTTAAAAAACTAGAAAAACAAAATCATATTACAGTTTTAGGATACAGCATTACTGTTGATGACAACCAAAAAAAGGATTATGGCAAGAAGCCATAAACAAACTTAAACTAAATTTAGAAAAGCTTGCTTATAGAAACCTATCTTTAAAAGAGAAAATTATATTAGCAAACTTATTGCTTCTCTCAAAAATCTGATATGTTACCTATTTAATGCCACCAAACAAAAAGCAAATAGCAGAATTAATAGGCTTATCACCTACTGGATCAAAAACAACTTCAAAATAGTTCTGAGGTACTCTACCTTCCAGCAACTACATGAACAAGGAGGCTTACAAGCACCAATAGTTAGCAATATGCTAAAAGCTAGGCTAATCTTAGTCTGGATAAAACTAATCACAAGTAATCTTTTGTAGACAACAATAGAAAAAAAAAGAATCTTCCTTATACTTGACCAAAAAAGAAATATTTCAGCTATAAAAGTGCTCTTTACACAACCAATCAGGACTAAAGCATAGTCTATAGAATAAAAACCCTACCTCTTAGCATAGAAAAAAGCTAAAAATGAGATTCTTACAGAATTTAACTAGCCCTAAAATCTTTCAGAACTAGAAATGGATAAGAAAAAAGGACCAGAAATTACAGTTAAACTTATAATAGAACTTTTAAGAAAACTTAATTTCAAGATCACAAACCAATCAGATCCTATAGAAAAAACTCAAAACAACAATTGGATTCTCTAAAAAGCAATATTTAATAGAAAAAAGGACATCTTCTGGCAACTTTTTTACAGAGCCTTACTACTAGGATATAGACTTCATCACTTTGTAGCAACAGAATCAGGCAAATGCCCTTGGTGCTTAGAAAATATACAAACTATCAAACACTTTGCAACAGAATGCAAAATTAGTAAAAAAATCTGGACAAAAGCATACAAATTTCTAAAAACAAGTCAAGTTCAAATAAAGCAAATCATAAAATTTATTTAATTTTTATATTATTTATAGTATTTTTATAAAAATTAATTATATTATTTTAAATTAAATAGGTTCAAAGGCAGAATATTGCAACAAAAATATTATTAAGCAAATTAAAAAAGAATATATATATATTTTTTGTTTATTTATATAATATTAGAATAAAAACTTTATAAGTACATAGAAAAAAATTTTTATACTAAAGATTTCTAACTACATTTGTGCTACTTAATTAAGAATATTTTTTTTAAGATACTTAATGTGACATTATACCTATTTCTTAATAAATGCTATAATTGATTAATTTATTAATTTCTAGCTAGAATAGGTTAGAGGAAACCTAAAGTATTTGTCCTATTATTATATAAAGCAAAAAGTTAATAAGTAATCTTAAAAGAGTCATTTTTCAATAGCAGAAAAATTGTTATTAATTTGAGTTATAGTTGAGTTTGTATTGAATAGTAGAGTTATAGTAAGTAAGAAAAGTCTATTGTGTTTGCTTTTAGAGGTAATATTACAGACAGTTTCTTATTAGTGTTGTGCAATATTACAAAAGAACCAGATTTTGTTAAAGAACTAAGATAGAAGATTGTTGGATAAGTTTATAAGAAAAGATGTAGTTTGTTTATTTATAAGTATTTTAATATTGTTAAAAGTTATATTAAGTATAGTGCCAATGAGTAAATTTAAGATATAATAATATTGTGGATTAGTTATATTAAGTGTAAAATGAAGTATTATGTTTAGAAGAGTAGATGATGAGATAGTAGAAATATTAAGTGTTGTTGAAGTATTGTCAATTGTATTAAGAAGTATTTGTTGTATATCTAAATTGGTTTTGTTGCATTGCAATATATGTAGAATATCTTCTATATTTGAGCATTGATAGCAAGTTAGAGTAGTATATAGGTATAGGTAACATATATTTAAGTTTTGCATAGTGGATAGATTATTTGTTAGGATTTTAATACAAAAAGAGTAAAGTTGTGGATTATGTTCCAAGGAGTTTAATATTTTAAACATTAGGAACCATTCAATATTAGGTATATTGTTAAAGAATTTAAGTGATAACTATATGTTAAGTTTATTAATTGTAATAATATTTTTAACAAATATATGAATTTTAAGAGAGATAAGATAGTTGTTCTATAAGAAATAGGTAAATGGATTAAAGAAAGAAAGTTGTATTTTTAAAATAGGTTTGTTTGTGCCTTGTTTTGCTAATAAATTAGCTTGGTTGTGAAATAAATTTGTAAAATGAAATTTAACTTTAATAAAGTTAAGATTAATATTTTTAGTTGTTTTTAAAGAGTTAATTATAAACAGAATGTTTCAGTTTTTTTGTTAAATTAATTTAATTAAGATAAATAAAGTAATATGTTTGATAGCTGTTAGGTTGTTGATATAAATATTGAGTAAGGTATTAAAGAATGTAGCAAGTAGAATAAATATAATTGACATTAATTCTATGTAAGTAAAATTAGGAAAGGATTAGATCACTATATTGAATTTAATTAAAGTATTTTCTTTACAGATCCATCCAATACCAGACCTTATAAACGGTGTTTTTAGGTTTTAAATAAAAGCATCTGTATAGAAGTTAAGTTCAATTAAATATAAATTTTGTAAGCTAGAGTTAAGGTTAAAAAGTTGATTTTGATAGTTAATAGAGTTAGTAATTTGTTGTATAAGTTGAATATTATAAGTGTATAAATTTATTTAGAGAGGTAATTGGTTAAAAAGTGGTATAGTAAGATTGGTTAATATGTGAATTAGAACCAAGATTTCTTTGTAGTCAATTTGTAGAATAAGGAGATTATTGTAGGTTTTAATTTGATGATAAGGAAAATTAAAGCAGTTAAAATTTGTTAGTAATAGTAAGATGATTAATTTTGAATAGATTTGGTTTGTAGAGTAGTTGTCTATAGTATAGTATAAAGAATATTGAATATTGTTATATTATAAAAAGATAATGTCAGAGTTATTTGTATAGTATAATTGAAAAAGTGAAAAGTGTTGAAGATTAGATGGTATGTAAAAAAGATTTAAAGAGTTTAAAAATAAGTTGATAGTTGGTAAATTTAGATGAGACCAGATGGCAGAGATTGTATTATTATATACAGTTTGTTGAATTAGAGTAAATCAAGAAGGTTAATAACCTTTTATTGGTTTGTTTGTTTGTAGATATATATTGCTTCAGGAAAGGAAATAAAGATTATTAGCAGTAGTGATTTGTTCGATATAAAGGATTTTATTGTTTTTAAGGCTATTAAGTGTTATAATAAATGGGTTTGAAGAAAGTATGTCATATATTAGATAAAAATTAGTTGGTTGTATTGTGGTGTTATTTGAGATTTGTGTAATATTAGAAAGTGTAATATTGTTTTTTGTAAGTTGTGAAAGATGGAATATTAAAGTATAATTATATGCTTTATGATAGTGTTTAATAAGTATATTAGTTGATAATTCAGGATATCATATTTTGGTCAACCATAATTTAATGCAGATAGTTTCAATATTGTGAAGAAATGTATTGAAGTTAAAGATATGTTTGATATTTGATATACTGACTTTTTGAATAATGTTGTTAAATATTGAAAGATTGAAGATAAGTAATTAGTTAAGGTAATATTGTTAGTGTTTTTTGCTAGAAAAAGTATCTTTTTTGTTTAAATAGAAAGTAATTTTAAAAGTTTGGTTTAATTGATGTATTAATAGTAGTAATTTGAAAAAGATATTTAAGTGAAGGTTGTAGAACAAAATTGAAAAGAGAGGATATTTGTGATAATAAAAGTTCCTTGTATTTGATGAGTTGAAGAAAGTTTTTGATTTTGTTGTTGATCATGTCTATAGTAGGTTTAGTTGTACTATTTCTATTATAATATATTTCAAAATACCTAATTATATTTTTAAGTTTTCTTGATACAATTGGTTAGTTGTTAAAGAATAAAAAAAAGAAAAATATGTTGCAAGATTTTGAAAGTATATATAGTAAATCTGATTTATTTGAATTGATTTCGATGTTATTAAGTTAATATAATAGAGATGTATCATTAAGAATATTTTGTAAAGTTTGTAGATCTTCACAGTGCCATACTGTGTTATCTATAAAGGCTAGAAGAAATATGATAATAGAAGTAGGATTGTTGTTTTGTATAAGATCTTTTGGTGATAATAAGGATATATAGAGTAGTTGATTATAGTATTTTTATAAAATAAAGAATAAAATAGGATCATAGTATATTTTTTATAATAATAGAGAGTATGTTTCTCCTTGTTCTATACCAGATTTTAGATGAACTGAATTTGAGAGTCTATAAGCTGTAATAACTTTTGCAGTTCAGTTTGTATATAGTTTTGTAATTAGATCTATTTCTTTTTTTAAAATGCCAATTCTTTTACAAGAGTTCTGAAGTTAGAGAATATTGATTTTATCAAATGCTTTTGACATGTCTTGAAAGAAGATCTAGGCTTCTTTATTATAAAGTTTGTAGTATTCAATTGTGTTGTGAAGAATTTGAATAGAGATACAAATAGATGAGTTTTTGGTTGCAGTAAAATTAAAATCTGAAAGTAGGTTATTAGATGAAATAATTTTGTCTAAGCATTGAGTAAAAATTTTTGTAAGGGTTTTTTTAAAGAGTTCAATAATGAATATTGGATGAACTTGATTAAGGGTAAAATCCCAGTTGGATTTTTTTGAAATTAGAAAGAGATTTGAAGATTTTTAGGAAATAGGTACTTTTTGTAGTTGGAGGCATTTGTTTATAAATTATTGAAAAAGTTTTTAAGATTGAGAGCTAGCATATTTGATGTGTTCATAGCAAATCTCAGAGGGATCTGCAGCTTTTTAATTTGGTAAATTAGTAATAGTATTATTCTATTTTTGGTTTGTTATTTTTTGAAAGAGGGTTTGATAATGAATTTTAAGTTCAGAATACAGTTGATATAGTTCATAGAATTCAGAGAATGAGAAAATGAAAGGTAGGAGTTTTTCATTGAAGTATTTGGTAAAGTGTTGTTGAATTGCAGAACAAACTTTATTATGATTTGTGAGGAATGTATTATTTAGTAATAGTCGATCTATATATAGGCTATGTTGTTTTTCTAGGATTTTTTGTAAAAGAGTTTAGGAGAGTTTGTAAAAAGTTAGTTATATTCTTTTATTTTTTGTTTAATATCCTTATAAATTGTTTGTTGTTAATAGTAATTAAGAGCAGTTTTAACTTAAATAATCCATTTTTGATTTGATCAAAAGAAGATAATATTGTTAGCAAAGAATTGTTGAGATAGTCTAATCAGTATTTTTGAAGTAAAGAGTAATAGTTTAAAGAGTTAAAGTAGTTTTTTAGATATTGAATTTGTTTGTATTGGTAGAATAGAAATGATAGTTTAGGAGAAAGGTTATTATTAATTTCAGACATAGTTTTAATATTTTTAAAAAAGATGTGTTTTGTTGCAGCTTTGGTTAAGACTTTGTTAATTTTGTTCTATGTAAGGTTAAGTTGGTTTTGATTAGTTATAGAAGTAATCTGAAAGGTAATTGGTAATATATTACAAGTAGTTTGGTTTGCATAATTTTTTAAAATTTCTTTAATAGTATTTTTTCAAAGAAAACATTTTCTTTTTTGTTGTTTAGTCAGTTTCAGTTTGTTAAGAATAGCAAATATTTTAATTGTAATTAAATAGTGATCTGAGTTTAGTTAATGTGTAGTAATTATATCTGTATAATCGATATTTGTTAAAGATAGATTAGACCAAATTTGGTCAATTCTACTTTATATATTTGATTATTGAAATGTGTAATTTTTGGTATCAGAAAAGAAGAATTGATAAAGGTTTTGTATTAGTGACTAATTAGAAATGTAGTTAATTGTAGTTTAGAAATTAAGGTTTTTTTGGGAGGTAGTCAGTCAATATAAAGGTTTAGAACACTGTTAAAGTCTCTTATGATTATTATTTTGTAATTTAGATTTTGTAGTAAAGAAATGATATATTCTTGAACATCTTTGCGAAGTTGTTTCTTTTTAGCTGTAGAAATATAAATCTGAAGTAATCTTAGTGAAAGATTTTTGAGATATAGATCAAGTCCAACAACATGTTCTTTATAGTTATAAGTGCAGTCAATGTATTTAGAGATGTTTTTGCAAATAAAAATACTAACATCTACTTGGTATGTATTTGAATAAGAGCTCCAAATACTTGTATAATTTTTAATTTGAGCATTAAAAAATTTTTCAGTTTTAATTGATAAATGTGTTTCAGATATATCTAATATATTAAAAGAGTTGCTGTTTAAAAAATTTATTAAGAAGGGTTTTTTTGAAGGTTGGATCAAACTATTGATGTTTATAGAGCCTATTTTAATTGGAATCAAGATATGATTGATGTTAATAGTATTAAGGTTAGAGATATTATTTGCAGAAGTATTTGTATTTTGTAAGAAAGAGATGTTAGTATTAGGTATATCAGAGTTGAGATTTGTATTAAGGTTTGGGTTTTCTGAAATTAAAATGTTGTCTTCTTTTTGTGTTGATGAAATGAGTAGTTTAGTAGTAGGAAAGATGTTGTTTAACAGAAATTGATATTCTAAAGAAGAGAGTATTGTAAATGTTGTTGCTAGGTAATTTGTTTTAAGTAAAGTATTTTGAAAGTTTAAGAGTTCTTTAAAAAGAATATATAAGTAGTTTGATAATAATATAGTCTCTTGTAAAATGTGAATATATGTTTCTACATAAATATTGTTAATTGTTTTAATAGATATTTTAATGTATTGTTTTAAGTAATATGTTGGATATTCTTCTTGAATGCATTTTAGAAAGGATCCTATTGATTGCAGAAAAGATAAGAGTTGAAGATTGTGTAAGAATAGGAATTTGTTGAAGCATGTTAAGAGATTATATATTTCAAGTAAATTAGAAATATAAGTTAGGATTTTCTCTTTGATAGTATTCATTGTTGGTGTATTAAGAGAATCATTATTTGATAATAATTTGTAGTTGTTATTAGTAGTATTTAGGTTTGTAGATTGTTAAATAGAGAATGGAGTGCTAATAAACATAGTTAGTATATAGGAATATGTAAGTGTAGTAGATAATGTATTATTTTTGAAAAAGGTCTCAAAAGAGTGTAATGTATTGGTATCTGAAAAGTTAGAGGTTCTTTCTATAGAAGCATTTGCCATATATTTAGTTTTTACAGTTGCAGAAGATACTATAGTCTGCCCTGTATATTGGGTCTGATCATCATTAATCTGGTCCTTTATATAAAAAAAATATTAAAACTATAAGTTCTTATAAATTTACAAATTTAATTTGAATATTTAGTTTAAATAATACTTAAAAATTTATTAAAAAACAATTAAAAAATTATAATCCAATTTCTAAAATATATTTTAAATTTAATAATTTATTAAAATATTTAGATATATATTTTAATACAATAGATCTAATAAGTTTAGATCATTATATTATTAAAATATATAGTTTAGTAACTTTGAAAAATTAATATATACAATATACTAGACAGACTAAATCTGCAAACAACAAAACATAAAAAACTGACAATTTTTAATTAACTTAAGAGGCAAGACTTTATAGACTCTTTTAGAAACTTGCATCTAACAGAGAGAGCATATACATAGTCAAGTCAAGAAATAGCAACAAGAATTGACTATATCTGGTTGTTAGAAACAATTGTAGCTGGCCTTCAAAAAGCCAATATAGAGAAAGCAGAAGGTATAACAGGCAGTAACTACAAAATATTAACAACAGTTATATGGTTAAAGCATGTAATTGTAAACTAAAGTTGTGCAGAAACCAAACATAAAGACCAAATAAGAACAATATATTAGTATAAAGAAGCAAAGCAAAAAGACTACAGTACTGAACAGTAAAAGACATCCAATAAAATTGGCTTATTATAAATTGTTATAACTTAAGAACAAGACATCGTATCAAAAATCCTTCTGACAAATCAATAGTTCTTGAGTCAAGCTACAATTCTGTCAGAGGAATTTTTATTTTAATTAGTTTTTAAAAAGTTATACCAGGTTAAAGTTTGCCAATTTTTATAATAACTTCAAAAATTGACACATATGTATAATATAAACAAATCACGTGCTCACAATTTCATTGGCTAAAATTTTGCACTAGAACGTAAATCCAATCTTTGAGTAAAAATTTTATAAACTTTTATGGTAAACTTCAGCAAATTAGTTTTCATTAGCTTGTACATTTATTCAAACCAAATGATGCAGCAAACTTCACATTTGATTTACTAAAATTCAAATGTAATATTACATGCATTTGTAAAGTCAATTTTCATAACACAACCTTGGATAGAATAAATCTTTTAATTGGCCTTGTAGTTACTAATACACAACCTTCAAACTGATACAACATGATGCACCTAGGGATGTTATCAGCTTACTTGGCTCTGTTGATTAATCAGCTTCTATAATAAGCCAGATGAAGCCAATAATGTTCCTAGATCCATATCTACTTTTGGACTCAAGAAACCTGAATGTGCTGAGTCTCAATGGCTCATACAAGATTAGGCATTACAATAATATTGCCATCATCTTTTCGCTTTGCTACAGGTCTTAATGTTCTCATTATACAGTGGCAATCTAATCTTATATCGCATTTACTTAAACACCATTAGTGATGATCAAATAAAATGAGTCCAGTTCTGAGTATGCTTTAGAATAAAGATTAATAATGACACAACTTTTGGATAATGCCTAATAAAAAATATATAGGCACAAAATAGGTAAGGGCACCCGACGCCTGGTCTAAAAATGCCAATTACAGGAACTTGGTCCAAAAATGCATACTAATACTGATGTACATGGCATGTGCATTTACAGATTCCTAATCAGAACCAATCCATTATTCTTATTATAAGTTACCTCAGAAACAAACCATAAGTGAAAAATAAGAAATTTCTAATTGGCATTTATCTGTATAATCCTATATAAGTACGTGAGAGTGAAAACCTGCAACCAGTCATAGAAAATCATTAAATCCGGTTTCAGGTTTTCACTCTCATGCACTAATATATAATGCTTGCGCCGATTCTCAAAGGGTCAATTGCAAAAAATTAATTTCGTTCATGTATTTTGATGATAATAATAATGTAATAAGACTTTTACTAACCTGCTGTGCTACATATAATCAAATATGTAACGATTTTTTTTACCGAGTAGACCAACAGGAGGAAACGTACCTGATTCAAACTTAATCCCACACCTGGTGTACAGCACATAAAAAATCATTTCACAATAATGGGCCAGTTAACCACCAACAGTTTAGATCGGGTACGTTTCCTCCTGTTGAATAAACTAGATTAAATCATTGATTTCTTAATTGTAAAGATAAAATAATTTAATAAAATCATTTGTAATACTTATCTGCAATATATCATGTTCATTATTTCGAAATTGGATAATGCTTTGTTTCAAAATAACTCCCATTTATTTTCTAACATAAAGCACCCTTTCATTTATGCTTATTTTGAAAATCAACTCGTGAAAATTATATTTTAACTAATGTGTATGGTTTATAGGGACTTGAGATAATATGCAGATAGGCATTGCTTTGAGAAAATATGTTGGCTATTAAAAAATTAGATAAAGAATTAGAGTGTTTAACAATAAAAATATTCAAGTAAAAAATTGTAATAAAAGGGTGTCTTCTGTTGAGAGGTTTCCGACCTTCACCATGGCTTGAAAAAAATAAAGATATACTTCTTTGTGCATTATTATTTTAAGAATTTGCACACCTACAAAACCACCATGCCAAAACTTTTTGTTCTTAAAAAGCAACAAAAAAAAAAATGAATGCAGCTCGTTCTGCTCGGCAAGCGATAAATACTAAAAATCTTGTTGACCTTAGTTTAAGTTAGGAATATGAAAGTAATAACTCTAATAGGGATAATGATTTGGATGATGAATTTGTAGAAGACGATGAACTATATAACAATGAAGATGCAAGTTCAATTATAGACCATCTTCTTGCAGCTTCAGAAGCTAATTTGAAAAAAAGGGATGACCAAAATTATATATCGAGCTTTCTGCAAGAACTTGTCAAAGAAAAAATAAGACATTAAAGGAAGCTGCAGCTGAAAGTTTAAAAATTACAAGTTTTTTTTGCACTACTAATACTCAGCTACCAGCCGCTGATGAAAAAGATATTGAAGACCATAGTTCTTTTAAGAGAGAATGCGATAATAATGAATCAGAGAATGATGATGAATCAGGAGATGATGATGAATCGGAGGATGATGATGAATCAGAGAATGAAGAAGTTTTGATTAATAAAACTATTGAATTTGTGAACAAAACAATGAATGAAAAAATACTCTCAAAAATGCTCTCAAAAACCAAAAAAACTCATTATACAGCAGTTCTTTACTTTCTTTGGTTGCTTCTAGATGGTTAAGGGAAAATGGAGGTGTCAAAAACAGTTGCAAAGGTAATTAATGGTGGTCCATGACTCGTGAAATGTATTAGAAAATGGGCAAACATTTGTATGAGAGAGGAATTAATCCCACTGAGCCTGAGAGGAAAATTGCTTACCAAAAGCCCGCTTCATGATGAATTTGTATCTCTTCAGTTGACTGCTTACTTACGAACTCAAAAGTTCAAAGCAACTCCTGAACTAGTTAAGAATTATTATGATCAACATATTTTACCTTGATTAAATATCAGACCTGTACAACATATTTCAGTTCAGACAGTTCGTCGGTGGATGCATAAGCTCGGTTTTCGCTACCAATGTTACCAAAAAGGTATATATAGGTGGGGTGAAATTACCCTTCTTAATAAAAATGATTTGGTAAAATTAGTAAAATTAATTTTTCAATATTAAAAATTAATTTATTAATTGAAACTAATCTAAATTAAATAAAATAATTATTTGATACAGTCAACCCTCCGTAAATGCACCCCTTGGACTGTAAGCAAAATGTACATTTAGAAAGGGTATGCATTTATGGAGGGTCGACTGTATTAATTTATAAAAATATTAAAATTATTGAAATTATTGTTGAAATTAAAAAAAAAAATTAAAAATAAATTTCACTACATCTATAGGTGTCTACATGGATAGACATGAGTGACCAGATGTTGTTGCTTATCATCAAACCTTTCTTAAGAAAATTGCGCAGCTTGATCAACTTATGTCTAAGTGGCTTGACCAAGATTGTAGGATAAGAACTTTTCTGCAGCTAAATGATGATGAAAAAGAGCATGTATGGGTGACTCATGATGAAAGTACCTTCTATGCTTATGATAAACCACATTCTGTGTGGGGCCTGGTTGGAGAACAACCATTATGAAAAAAAGGATTGGAACCTAGCATGCATATAAGTGACTTCCTAACAGAAACAATAGGGCCTCTTAAAGATGATCAGAAAGAAGCACGAGTTATAATGGTATTGGGTGCCAACCAAGACAAATTTTGAGATTCTGCAAAGCTTCTTGAACAAGTCAAAAAGCAATACTTATCTTTGAGTGAACATATCTAGGGTGTGTGGGTTTATTTGCCTTCAATAATGCCACTTCACACACAGCTTTTGCTAAGAATGCTCTTGTCATCTCTAAAATGAATCTTAGTCCAGGTGGTTCCGCTCCAAAAATAAGAGATACAATATGGAACAATGATCGTCAATCGATGATTATTGAAGAAGATTATTTTATCTATGATAAAAAAAAAAAAAAATATTAATTTACATAGTCAACCTAAAGATAGGGATGACAAATATTTTTATTGCATGCTTAAAAACAGACAGTGAATATGATCTAATATCTTAAATCCAGGTTTAACTATTCAGACTTTGATCATCACCAGTGTTTGAAATTAGTGTTCTCAGTTCCCATAAGAACATGGTTGTGAATTTGTGCATATTATTTACTGTACTCTTAAAAATTTTTTGTGAACAGTAAAATAATAAAAGTGTTTTTATCTACAATATAGAGATTAAAACCTCCTAAAACTTTTCTAATAGGTTAACCGTTTAATCATATTAATCGCCGGCATTTAAGATAATTTTTAACCTATTACCAACATAATTCATGTTGGAATTACAGAACAATTTTACATAGCTAAACAGTTCCAGTTCTTACTATTATATGTTTTTCTAACATGGAGGTTTTTTTCTTTTTTGCTTGTTTATGAGAACAGCTATAGCCATTGTACTGTTCTTATGAGAATGGTATTTGAGTCTTAAATTTTGAACACTGATCACCACCTGTTTTAAATTGACAAAAATATTTAAAATTTTTTATTTTTTTTTTTTTACCATCCCTATTTAAAGGAATCAAGTAGGTCCTTACTGAAAAAGGATTATGGCAAGACGGGCTAGTGTTAGAGTATGCTTTGTGCAAGAAAAAAGAAGCAGATCCTGATAATATTAACTGTTGTGCATGTTGATTAATGGCCTACCAACCTGACTTTCTTGCAGAGCATGGTCAAATTCAAAAAGAAATAGAGTCTAAAGGACATAAAATTATATTCTATCCTAAGTTCTACTCTGAATTTAATTACATCGAAATGTACTAGAGAGCAGCCAAAAAGTATACCCGATCTCATTGTGAGTATTCATTGCCAAAACTAAAAAGATCAATTATTGAGGCATTTGACTCTATTTCTATAGAGCAAGTTCATTCCTTTGCTAGGCTTTTATTTAGGTGGATGGATGCTTATTGGCAAAGGTTAACAGAAAAAGCAGCCAAATATGCAGTAAAGCAAAATAAGAAGCATAGAACAGTTAATGAGGAGATTATGAACTGGGTTAATGATGAATTGTTAAATTAAATTGTAAAAGTAAAAAAAAAGGAAGTGGGTAATACTTATCTTTGCTATTATTAGTCTAGAGTAAATTTACTTTTAAAATATTAAATAGATCAGAATAAAAAATCAAAATTTCAAGCTTTACTTGCCTCTAACATACAGTAATAAAACTCGATAATTTTATCATTTAGCTGCAATAGACAAAAAAAAAAAATCAAATGTAAATTGCTTATTCAAAAAGCTTGTTTTAGAGTTATGTACGATTTTAGTTTTAAATTATAAATACATGTTTATAATATTGACCTTAAAGTACTTGGCTAATTGAGTAAAGCCGGTTTCAGGCAACATCTTTAATTTGTTAGTGTTTGAGATTGAAATTAAATCAAAGTAGCTCTTATCATTATAATAATTGGTTTGCATAAAATACGGATCGAGTAAAGATCTGAATTTATTATATGTATGCATATGATTGGAAGGCTTCCACTACCCAACGAAATTGGCACTTTATAATAGATTAGATGTCTTTTCTACCTGACAAAATTGGCACTTTGTAATAGGTTGGATGTCTTTTATTACCCAGCGAAATTGGCACTTTATATAAGAGTTGGATGTCTTTTACTGTCTTGCAAAATTGGCGCTTAATATATAAATTGGATGTCTTTTACTGTCTGGTACTGTAAAAAAAATATGCTAAAGAGCTTCAAGTACAATTAGAGTAAAAAAAAGTACTAAAACAATTAGAAGAAGATAAAAAGAACTAGTGTATACAATACAGATGTGCTAGACCATATATAGAATACAATAAAATAAGTGATAACAGAAGCAGCAAATAAACAAATTCCAAAAAAAAAAAATATTTAACACAAAAGCAAACAGAAGACATCATCAAAAAAAACCATAGCAGTGTAGGCATACAATTGAATTACAACAAATAATTAAAATTTTGTTTTTTTTTAAAATATTAATGATGAGGCCATGCCTCAATCTTTATTGAATATTTAATTGAGATTTTATATAAAGTACAATTCAGCTTTTAAAATATTATAAAAAGAATAGAAGC